>CM068321.1:32998859-33178859 GCA_034766995.1 Acanthacorydalis orientalis | reverse complement strand
AAAGGATATATTTTTTATTGGATCGAAAACGAATCAATGAACACTATAGGATTAAGAAATATAAATGTTATTAACAAATAGTCAATTATTGAAATGATAATTATATTAAATATACTTCAAAAAAGCTCAAATAATAATAATATTTATAATAGAAACGAGAAGAATATTTCCATAGAATAAATATGTACAAATAATTATTTTTTTATTTTCATATAGCTGTATGTGCAACTAAATTGAAATATTAGAGTTATTTGTACACGCCTGCATTTACGGTTTACATAGACGAACATAAAAATAAAATTAATACAAAAGAAAATAAAATAAAAGTAGGAAAAGGTCTATGAGAATACAACATCGTGTACACATGCTTGCATTATTTCATTTAACGTGCTCTTTATAGTTGCGAAACTTTTACTATGCGGTCCCTTTAATTAGAATGAAGGGTTGTTGTGTAAATAGTAAAAAGTTCAATTATATGAAGCCGATGGTGATAACATTTTTTTATGTATCGTTTAGAATATCGAGTAGGAATGTTGTTATCACTATGTGATTTAATAAGGTGTTTTTTTAAATTTGTTTTTATAGCATGAAAAATATAAAATTATATAGTTGTTGCTCCAATTAGAGAAATTTTCAAATTTTATGATACAATAATCCTCTATATGAATTTTGGTTATTCTATCATTCCATACTAAAAAATACGAAGGAAATACGCATAACAAAAAATACGAGGATTAAAATTGCACTATAAATAAATTTTTCTGTAAATTTTATAACTGATATTCGACTAAAAATATTTACAATTTTGAATCATATTATTTGATTTGATCTCAATATGACTGTGATTAATGTTGATGACCTTTTGGTGCGTTGAAAGATATAATTTGAGAAATACAACTCTAAATATCTGAAAATTGCACAAATAAATAAAACACACAAATTGAAACGAGAAAAGAAAGATGATTAAATTGCGAATAAAATTATTTTTTTCTCAAGTATGAAATTTAATTTAAACGTTTTTTTTTTGGTTTCAACGACACCAAGTTACATCTTAACAAAATATTAAACACTCACACACTTCTATAAAGAGACATTCAAGGGATACTCTTTCAAAGAATAAAAATCAGTGCGGTTCGTAATAACCACAGTTTTGTAAGGGTCATACCGGAAGGAAATATCAAGGAAAATTCTTTAACGAAGAATGTTTCAAACTTACGAAGAAGTTTCATAGTTTAAGTGAAAGGAAAAGACGAACAATTCTTTTCATCTCCACATTGTAGAATTATATATATATATATATATATATATATATATATACATATATATATATATATATATACATATATATATATATATATATATATATATATATATATATATATAGACAGAGAGAGAGATAGAGAGAGAGAGAACGCCAAAAGTCTTAATACAAATTTTATTTTTTCTGGTTATTAGAAATAAATATAAAGTGACTACAAAAATAAAAAAAAATCATGGTATTAATTTTCATCGATCATTTTCTCAAAGACTCATGATATATTTAGAAAATATACCTTGTTTCTAACGAGTCAACATAAAACCTTAAAATTAGTTTCGAATATAATGACTCATTACGTAAAGATGAACTAAGTTTGTTTCTTACTGCATCTTAATTGACTTTTAGAGCCGATCGAAGAGAAGTTTGAAAGCTTTCAGTAAAAAGTTAAAACAATTAAAACTTTGTATAACTGAAACCTGGCCATACATATATATTAATTCATCTACTGTATGAAAATTTGTTTCGCATGAAATTTTCCGAAAATCGATGAATTTGTAGCATTAATTGAGTGAATGAAATGGGTTAGTCATTGTAAGGTATTGGATTTTATTTGCATATGAAATTTTATATCAAGTCGATAATTTATAAAGACTACAGGAAATATTTCAAAATTTATTTATTTTTTAATCAGTTTAACTGAAATTTAATAATTGATATTCTTTCAAATTAACATAAAACTGTCCTCTATCTATTTATTTATCAATCTATCTATCTATATGTATATATATATATATATATATATATATAAATATATACATATATCATATTATTGATCAAATATCTAGACTCAGTTTGACTTTAAAATTACGACTATTGAGACATTCTTTAATTATTATATCATATTTCAACTAAACTTTATATCTTTTATAAATATATAAGATTTAAACTATTTCTCATATAAATGTATGCTCGCATAAATTAATCAAATTGAATCAAAAGATTCAAATGTAAAAAGATATCTTACAATCTAATCCTTTTTAAATATATGCATGATCGTAACTGAATGTTCTGTATGTATTCATAAGAATATTTATGAAAAAGAAAACATCGTTTCTAACAATGTGAATTTATTTGTATTTCATAAAATACAATTGTTCAACCGTATTGATATACATTCATGTGCACATGATGTAAATGAAAAAAAGGATGAGGAATACATTCTAGGATTTTATTCTTTTCATTTTTTCAATTCATATATATATATATATATATATGTGTGTGTGTGTGTGTGTGTATGTTTTAGAATGTTGGATATAGGGATTAAATTGAAAGACTCCTACATTTTATTACAAGAAGATAAATATCTCAATGTTCGAACATAAAATTTGTACAGATGACATTCAATGACCTTTTTGTATATTTCCGATATTTTTGTAAATATATTTCTTATAGAAAATTGTATAAGAAATTTCATAAAATCATTCTGCTGTGTTTTAGAATTTGGATCGTCGATAAGTCATTTGATTTTATTCAAAGTAATAAATTAAGGATTAAAATCATGTACTTATTCGGTTCTATGTTGATTAATAAAGCAATATTTGATGTTTAAGTATATTTCCGTATTTTTTCATATTTTCAATAAATTTTTTCACAATATACTCGTATATATTTATTTGTGACAGAGACCTAATAAATATCTGAATGAATTTTAGAAATCGAATTATCGATGAATCGTTCCAGTTTACTTAAAATTACAGCCCGTTAATTAATTCGAATTCAATTATATTTTATTAAAAGTATGTAAGTAACAGTATTTGAAATAATAAAAAAGTATTTTTTTATAATCGATTTAGGTAGTTATTTACCAAGATATGATCTCCTAACAACTATCTCAAAGACAAAATTTAAAGTATATTTCTATCGTTCCATACAGAAAAAAAATCTGATCCATAATTAATTATTGATAACTATTGATTCTTTCCTAAGCGTATTTTGATCTTAATTACATCACCCTTGTAGGCATTAAATAGAATCGATATCGAAGTATGTATACGGAAGAATCAAAAATGATTCATATTCAATTATTTAACATTTTTGATCAAATTTTTATTTATTTATAACGTGAGTAAAAATTCAATTATAAAATTGAATTTTGCCACAGTACTAGTGAGAAAATTTAATATTCTTGTTAACTAATAATTATTTGAGTACCTGACGTAATATTTAAGAAATAATTAGAAGAATGATATAAATATAAACTATTTATAATTTTGATTAAAGAATATATATGACAAAAAATGTAATCACTTGATTTTAAAATTATTACTTCATAAATTTCTATTTTGTAGTATTTTATATTCAATTTTGTGTGATGATAGATAAAAAAATAATGCGAGAAATAGCATATTATATTTTAGAAGATATTCTTTGACTGACTATAAAATAAATTTTAAAATTATATTTTATCAGTACAAAACAAGAAATGTAAGTATAAAAATCTTAGAAACTTTATAAAAAAATCATTGTCTAACTCTAGTTTTTTTTTTCGTGATTTTTATGATCAACTAATAAATGTTTTTTTTTCAAAAAATTCATTGTTTATTAAATAAACTTTTTTTTAAGGAGACGTGCATGAAAATATAATATCTATATAATTTAGATGATTGTGTTTGTGGAATTTGCATACGAAACCAGTCAAAAATAACGACTTCTAGAAAAAACTCTAAACTTTAATTCGATGACTTTATAATCTACAACATAATCGTACAGAAAAAGGAAAAAAATGTATATTTTCTTTACGAACTACGTAACGATTCATCTAGCATGACATATTTCATCATTTCACATCAGGAAGAAGAGCTAAACGGTTCTCTCGAATCGTAAAAGTATCTCTAACATTTTGTTTTTATATCTTTCACATACTTCACTTTTATGCTGAATAATCTGATGTATAGAACGTCTTATAAACAATATTCATTTTTAAGCGATGCAAATCTGCCAAGAACATTGTGAAAATATTCAAATAACTAATATTGTCGTCGGCATTCACATCTAGTTTAAATATTTTTTCAAAACAATTTCAATTTTTAGTTTAGAATTTTTTTAGAAAGTTTACTTTGACATAACGTTTTTTAAACAACTTAAATATTACATTTTCAAAATATTATGTGTATATATATATATATATATATATATATATATATCAATATGTGTGCACATGACTCGAGTACGACGTGATTACAATTCAATACCCGAATAAGCAATATTGATGTTTAATTAATTGTGAAATTTTGCTGGTGGATTTGATTTATCTTGAAATTATAACTCTATATGTAAATACATTACAATTTAATGTTTCCTCTAATCTGAAATTACATCGTTTGGCTTATTAGTAGATCGTGTGTTCATATATAAATTTTGATTGGATACTATAATTGAGATTCGTTGTTGTCGGAACGATTATCCCAGAACCTTTGTTATATCCAACACAAGAATTTTATATTCTAAAAAGTTTTAATCGGTCACTTTACAGTTTGAAATGTATCTGTACGAACATTTTTAAAGTTTCAACGATATCATTGTGTCTCTGGTCCATATGACACGAAATATTTCAAACTAATTATAGTTTCTTTTACAATTATCGCATCACTTATATTTCTGCTAATATTTAATTCTTTTTCCAGTCATCTATTCATTTTAGCTCAAACCATTTTTAAAAATATAATATATTACAAATGTAATTAAATTTTGTTTACAAATTGTTCTCTGTGTGCGATTTTATAATATAAGATAAATTACATCCTTCATCAATAAAGTAGTATATATATATATATATATATATACATATATATGTTAATTTCCCATTTATTCGCATCATCCCTTGTCGATAAAATAGGTTTGCTAAGTAAACTAGATTTTCGATGAAATTGCTGGAACGGAATTTGATTTTGAATATAAATTCAATTTTATTCTAAAAGTGGAAGCACTAACTTAGGAAAAAAAAGTTGTATGATCGAAAAAAATCTATAATACGTTACTAAGAAAAGATGAAACCATTTAAAATATTAATGAATATTTTCCGGGCTTTATTATTATAATTATGAGAGGTAAAAAGGGAATTTGTATTGTAATTTCGAAATTAAAATCTATGCGAACCGTTAATATAACAAAGGAACGAATATATTAATTATTATTATTTTTTTATTTTCTCCCATAAATGTTTTAAGACGTATTAATTGAATTTCAATTCTTTACTTTTAATTAATATCGAATGATAAATACACAGTAATAAAATATAAAACGGTTCAAAATATCGACCGAATAAGAACTAAAAAAGAAAAATGTGGAAAATTCTAAAAAAGTCGAATATATTTAAATCAAACACCCTTTAAATAAAATAATCATAGTATAATGTAATAGTAATTTAAATGATACCTTTATATAATGAACCTATTACCATCTTCTATTACTGTACACACCCTTTATTATACGCGTTGTTACTTTAAAGAACATTTCACTTATCATCAGAGACCTATAATTTTACATTTGTATTATTGTGCACGCTGTAAATACTCTGGTTCATTTTAACACAGACCCTGTGGAATAATGTACGTAAATCAGAGCGTTTAAATAAAAAGGATAACATTGTATTCCTTTGTAACGAACCTGATACTATATATATATATATATATATATTTGATTTCTTGACCTGTTTTCCAGTCAAGTACATTTCTGTTATCTTGTATTACTTTTTTATCTGTTGTAAATCGTTGGCAATTAGCCATTATTTCGTAAGCGATTGAATCAAATTACAATAAAAAGGGTTAAGATTCTTGAACTATTTTCAAATCAAGATACAATTCTGATATCTTGTATTATTGTTTCATCTTGTATGAATCATTGGCAATTAGCCATCATTTACAAAAAAATTGTATGCAATCGAATAGAATTGTATTAAAAAGAGTCGAAATTCTTGTTATAATGTTTAAATTTTTGTACACGTTGTAATTCTATCATTGTTTCACTTTTAATTGATTTATATTTTATAGAATTCTACGCTAAAGTAGGTTAAAGACAAATAATTAAATTATAAATAGTAAATATGCATGTAAACACATAATAAGAAACATATTTTGTATAATTTATAAAATCATTAATTTCTGTTTTTTATTAAGAACAGTAAAATGTTTATAACTTTTCAAGTTTCGCAAATAAATTACTACTTTAATAATGACAAAATTTCCTTTATAGAATACCAAATAGTTGATTGTCTCAAAGAAATGTTTACGGTTTTTTGAATGTTAATTTATTACTGTACGAAACTTATGTTAAGGTTACAAAAAGGTCATCGTACTATTAAAATAGTTAAAGTAATATCTGCATAATAAAAATACATTTCCGAAAAAACTAGAAACTCCACATATTACTTTTTATATTATAAGTTTTTTTTTCATAAACATCACATCCACTACTACTCTGAAATTTGGATACAAACTGGACTTTCGTGTAGTTACATTAAAAGCTGTTACGGTGTATGAGCAAATGTGTAGGTCGGAAACCCGTAAAAAATAGTATGTATGGTCGTGTAACTATGTTTTAAATTATTCAGTTCTCGGAATTTTTCACGTTTTCATGCAAACTAATCGAGACAGTACATAAAAAAAGACATCGCCGTTACCTCAAATTGAGATTTCCTGTTTTTTCAACCACGCATATATCCAAATAAAAAAAATAAACATGTCGTTTTATACATATAAATCGCATGATTATTTTTTCTGTCCAAGAAGATCAATCGAATTTTTTTCATAATATTTTTACATTAAAATTCTGAACCACGTTCAGTGATACCGTATATCTCTCTTTATAATTGATAAAAAAACTTCATGTATGTGTTTTTTTTTGGTCAATAGCCACATTATGCAGAAACGCAAAATAATACCCAGTATTTACGATGAATTATCACGCTCATTCATGGGAAATCTATTTGCAAAGCTGAATCGTAATTATGTACCGAACAATGGAAAATGCATGTATACAAGAGCCTCATTTATGGAAAAAATAACAAAACAAGAGCCATGTACACGAAGTGCAATACTTTATACGTCGAAGTATAATTATCATTGCAAAATATTTGATTTTTCAATTGAATGTTAATGTGTAACGGTGAATTTTATTTTGAAAGCTCGTATAGAGGGAAAAATAATTATATTTGTCATCAGATATATTTGTCGATAGTGAAATATAAATGAATACATGGCCATAGTCTAGAATTATGTTTTACTAAATAAGATTTATCAGAAAGACTAAATTTGAGAAAATAGAAACAATTTTAGAATCGATTATTAAATTATATATGAGTGTCTTAATAAATTAAAAGAACAAACATTATGTTATTGTTCTGTAGTCTGTCCTTTTTGATCAAATGTCTGTCTGGTTTCAACTACTAGAGTTTTAGTAGAAATGCAATTCTCAGAAGATTAATTGAAGATTAATTTCCAATCCGATTTATTGCCTAATTATATATGTTTTTAGATAGGGTATCGTTTATAATTTCAGGGTATAAAATAAAGTGTTATTTATATTTATTTATGCGTTTAATTTATTATTTTAATTTTCATATAAATATCCGTTCAATTTTATTTCTTTATTCTCAATTTTTATTATTCCCATTGTATTATTTGTCTTTATTATTATGTTCCGGCCCTAAATTCTGTATCGAATATTTAATACAGTTAATATGACAATAAATTAACTTTTTCAAAATAATTAAAATTCTAATTAATTTTTAACATTGTGGTTAAATCTACTCTCATAGTTTTTCACTATAAAAATCACGAGAAATTTTTCTGATTAAAAATGTTTCATAAATTATTGAAGATAATTTTTGATTGTCGGTCAAAAATATTGGAAAATTTCAAATGTTTTTATATTTTAGCTTCCTAACGACGAATCGAAATGCACGAAAGCAATAATCAAAAATGATTAATTATAATTTATTGCATATTTCTAATCTGAAAAATATATTTTTTTAGCATGAAAAAATCATTCGTGAAAGATAATTAATGTGTTATCTACAGATGGTTTTAAATTTTCAGTTGAAAGTATATGTATATATATATATATATATAATCATCTTTAATCATAAATCCATGTATCAATTTTTATATAAATTTCAAAAAGCATATCAATGTAAAAATTGATGTTAAAGTTGAAACTAAAATAAAATATATATTCTCAAATAAAAGTAATCCAAAGATAGAAACACACAGGAATAGGAAATAATAAGAACAAGAAATGAATATAAGAAGAAAAAAATTCTACCAAATAAGAAAAGCACAACTAAAGATATATCTGATACAAAAATGTACAGACAGTTCGTTCAGTACAAACTTACAAGATAAATGCACTGCTCTACCGACTAGTTTCGATTAGATTTTTTTCTATTCTGTTCGATTCCATTAATGAAATGTGACTTGCATGATACCTGATGATAATTTAAAAGACTATTTGAAAGCGAGTTTCACTGGAATGCTTGTAGTATTACAATCACGAAACAAATTGCAACTCCATTAAAGTTGAAACTTCACCAGAAATGTATGTTGAATGTATTGACATAGAATTTAAACTAGTATATTTTTCGATTTATATACTCGTGTATATATATATATATATATATATATATATATATATATATATATATATATACGTATATATTTATGTATATACCAATTGATTTATTATCTGGCAATTAATTAAATTATCATCACACAAAACTCGTCGCATTATAAGCTCGACATTATTTATTAACATTTTATTAAATAAAGTGATGGTTTTTAAATTACGCACTTTGCATGTCTGAAAATTCTATATCATGGCATTAAACACACTCTAACGCCTACATACAAAATCGTGAATGTATAAAAAATGTAATTTTTTTATCTCCAGCGGCATTACGTAGCATGTTTCACTATTTTGAAATTTTTCAGAATATAATTACCCATCGCTGTCACATCATTATCGTGCAATGTAAATGCGTGACCCAGTTATTAATATTCACTCGTAAATAAAAGTCATGCGGACGAAGACATTGTATCGTGAACTATTTTCCTCAGTGATTGATCATGTAACTTATAATATGATTAGAGTGTGTCCCCGTGCATCGTTAACTGGATCTAACTGCACTACATTGTATGCAAACTTGGAATTATTAGAAACGAAATTTTAATCAAAGGAAATATCGTTCGAAATATATATTTTTAATAACTAATTTATATTGAAAAAGGGCATACTTTAAATTAAATTATTTAAAAATCTGTGTCTTAGTACAGAACTGTTTATTTAAAAAAATATTTCAAGTAGTAGAAAATACTAAAATATAAAATATACGTGCTTATCACGAAACAAGATATAAAAACGTGTATTTTAAAAGATTTCATAGAAATAGACATAAAATAGTTTTAAAGTAGATAAACATGCTGTTATATGAGTAATGAAAAGTGTTTACTGAAGACAGACGGAGTTGAAATAGCTTTTGTGGCTAGTATTGATTGTAACAGAACATTTGATTCAATACACACGTGCAAAGTTCGTAAATCAGATGAAATTACATCAATATAAATACAGAAAAAGTTCTGTACCATGAACTCATTTATAACAAAATTCTAAACAGTTATTGAAAATATAATTTTTTTATTGGATCTTTATAAGAATTAAGTGATAAGTTCACGTTTATTTTACGAAGATTCCAATGTACACACATGCTGAAGAAGGGATTATTGATTTAAATTGTTATTAGTTTTGGATTTGTCTATTTATTTAAATTTCAAGAACCTTGAATTTAAATTATATTCAGAAAATATATCTAAAGATGACAAAATTCGATGTTGTTAAAAATATTGATACAATACTGCTCTAAAAAATATAATGTTAGAGAATTAATAAGAAAGAATAACGTGAAGAAGAATTAAATGTTACAAAGGTTTTAGCAGAAAAATATGACTCTCATATGCTACAAAGTAGACAAAAAAATTTTATTCATTTGAAATAAAGTCAATCAAGTGATTTTTCATATATAAAAAATACTACTAATACGTTTTCTTAAATTAATTACTTTTCATCTCACAAATCGACAAAATTATTCCTGGTCAATAAATCATCATTCACAATTTTTGATTATGGCTTATGCTTACTTGAACAACGCTCTGAAAATATTAGCGCCGCCATTTTATGCGTGAAAGTAAATTTAGGTACAGCATAGAACTGAAGTGTGAATAGTAATATAGTTAGAATAAATCAGTCTAATGGTAGGGTTCTCTTCAGAACTAAACTATAAACTTTCGCTTTAATATCGTGCGATGGTTGAGACAAAAGAGGGAATAATTCTCGAATGCAATATTCATTCTAGGCTTTCACGTTTAGTATATTTTTTCATGTTTCCACTATATAAATATTAGATTCAAATAAAATATATGAAAAAAACATATTCATTCTAAAGTACTAATGGAATATACAAGACTCAAAGTTTAATATTTATAAATTGAAATCTACTAGAAATAATTTAAACAGCATATTTTTCGATATATAACTGGTCTAAAATATAAAACTGACTAACAGGTTTTCCCTTTTCTTCGATTATTTATTTTCGAATATTCAAGTTGTTAATAATATATTTGTATATCATATGATTTTATTTTACGACGGTCAAGATCTTAAAATTCTATAAAATAAACCACTTCCTTGAAAAAACAGCCTATCTAATGGATAGAAAAACATATTTCTAAAAATATATATTTATACTTGATCAAATGGCTTTTACACTCTCATACGGACCACGGTAGAGTAAATATTTGTCAATTCTATGAACTTCAACAACTATTTATCTATTCGACGATAGTAAACATCTTTCTGTTAATATATATATATATATATATATATAAATAAATAAATATGATTTATGTATAATAGAAAACTGATAACGAATATACAAAACTATGAATTTTGTAAGAAAAGTTTAATAACAAAATTGTATTTTGTAAAAAAATATAATTAATTCGTCTGCTCACTTCTTGTACAGATTTGTAATTCAGAACAGGAATATTTAACGAATAATTATGAATTCTCGCTTTGATACTAAAATGTGCTTTTAAGAGAATACATTTAAACGAAACATATTTTATATTTTCATATTGTATACACATAATATTTATACAGGTATACGTAGAGACATTTTAAAAGATTGACGAAGTTATAATAAATGTGACTTATTAAAGAACTTCTAGATAAAAATTCAAACTGAACAGTATTCGTAAAATAATTAAGTATAGATTTTAATTAGAGATGTAGAATAGAGACAGACAGAACTCGTATAAATTTCTTATATGTAAACATGTTTAGGGACGAGACATTCAAATAACAGACATTTATTTATCCCGAGAGTCTAAACTTCATTGACAACATTTTCTTGTTACATTTCCGTTAGTGGTACTTTAAATGTAGCGTGTACACGTCTCTTGATGCATGGATCAAGATCTAATGGGCTGAACATGAATTGGTCTTAACGTATTTCGTTCGAAATAAAAGAATCTCAAAAGCAGAAACGCACATGTACGTATATTCATTTCGGTGACAATTTTTCTACACTGTAGAAAACTGATACGGTGAAAAAAAATATATTTCGTAACGTGAAAACCGCTTTTTGTGTGTAACATCAAAGAACAACAAATGAGCACATTCATTAAACTGTTTTTATATTTACTCGACGCGTCTCCCGTGTTGTTTTCACAAACATATTAGCGTCCAGAGTTTTTTTTCGTTTCGTACCGAAAAATAAATCCACTTTTAGATAAGGTTTCGTGTACGGCGTACGAAAAAGTTAATCAAATGTTTATAAAAATATAATACAAACTATTCCTCTTTTATGATTATAACTTTAAGTGTTCAAAGAATTAACAAATATTATACCTGTTACAATTCTAGAACAATCTATAAATATTTTTTAATGTTACAGAATTGTTCTACGTATAAACCTGTCATTATATAATTGATCGACAATTATAATTAAACATATCGTAAATAAGTAAAAATCAGTGACAAGAATTAAATGTAAAAATATTTGTGTGGATTATTTTCTTGTTTAAATTCGTTGACAAACATGATTGTGAGACAAATCAAATCGACAACTGTGTTTCAAGATGTAATAATAATAAAACAGTTACAAAATAATATTTGAAAATAATACATGTTTTCGAAAAAAAGTTATTAATGATGTTATAAAAAAAATAAACGAAGAAAACCACCGTTCGGCACGATGGAGTTCTCTGAAGCTGTAAGTATCGATTTAACTTTCTTTTCTCGGTTTAGAAAAATAGTTTTTTATGACGAATGATATTGTATATATATATATATATATATATATATATACATATATATATATATATATATTTGTATACATATGTGTGTGTATAGATAAATAGATATTCATAAAAAAATCGACAGAATTTTATTGCTGCTCGTTTCACTATTTTAATTTTATAGACAGACTTCATCAAGTGAATAATATTGTACAACCAATAAAAATTGAAGACAATACTTTTTTTAGTTTTTAAACCCTTCATCCCTGATATTTTTTTCAAGATAAAATATTTTTTATGTACCTAGCAATTCAAAGTTACATAAAATATAATATTTTTTACACAAAGAGACATTTTAAAAATGAATTGACGTTCATTTTAAATTTAATATTGTGTAAAATGTTATATGATTAAATGAAATATATCCAATATCAATCATTTTCAACAAAATACTTCATTAAGTGTATTTTTTAAACCACAACTTTATTGAGTCAGATTTAAGCTGGACAAAATTACTTTCTGATTTAATGGATTTCCAAAAAAAATTAATTTTATTTTTTTCTAAAAAGTATTGCCATAATATTGGAACCCTTTTAAAAGTCATATTAGTGACAAAAATTTTCAAAATCTATTATTTAAGTTTATAAAAGAATATATTTAAGTACCATAAATGGAAAACAAATTCACAAAAAAAAATAAACTAGAAAGTAAATTTGTTCCTATTCTAAATATCTTTTTTTCAGTAAGACATATTTGCAAAATACGCGTTTCAAATAAAAAAATACATGTACTGCGACAAACATACCCAGTATTCATTTTGAAGTCGGTGCCGCTTGACGATTTTGATTTCGGTGCATGATTTTTTTACAGGAGTTTTAAATCCTCTTACTCTAATCCCCCATTGTTATAAATTTCCCATAATGGTTCAAAAAAGTGTCAGTTTTAGTGGCCGCAATCAGCGGATGCTGTATGCGACACGAGAAAACCATTTTGTTGTTGCATATTTTAATGTTGACGAAATGTGATTACGGGCAGTCATCTGAAATCCAGGCTTTTATGTCAAACGACGGTTTATTTTTGTACTTGTTTTTTTTTTCGATTTGTTTGTTTTTAATTAGTCATTCACACAGTACAGTAAATATAATTACTGATTTTGATTTTCTGTGTATATTATTTTTTTCAGATTTATTTTAATATATATATATATATATATATATATATATATATATATGTAAATGCAAGATGTAAATGTTGTTTGTCTAGCGAATAAACTGTTTGTAATCAGATTAGATGCACAACCACAAAATGTTAATATTAATTTATATATCGGATTACTGTACTGTAACAGAAATAATTCTCTATGATTATTATCATATATATTAATAACCAAATATTAATAGATCTTTACTATTTAGTCGAGTATTAAACGTATAATAAAAGTGTTGTTTTTTTAAAAAAAAATCAACTAGAGAGACGCATAAGAGCATAATCAAGTCTATATCACCGAACAAAATATCTTCGCTGATATGTTCTATCTCTGCGCATGTATTGTATTGTCTCTGTAAATGATGAATGTTTTCCGGACTAAATGTTCTAGGTTCCTTAGCGAACCGGAACTTTGCTGACCGTTGCCCTTTCGCGTCCGACTACAGTCTCTTGAGTGTCTTTTTAAGGGGATTGTCTTCACGAAAAAAAACTTAATTAACAACGGCGTCGAGAATGTCAACATTATTTTTCCAATTGAGGAGACAGCTCGAAAATTTTTAGATAGTTGTAATGTTTCATATATCTCTCTATCTCTCGGACAAACAACATATGTGACGTGGACGAAACTGATGCCGTTGAAGATTTTCGCGATAACATTATTCGCTCCACTCACTGTCGAGATGGAGTATCCCGGGATGCTATTATCACATTTTTTGACCCTTTCAGAAATACACATGAGAGACAGTCGGACGAACGTCGGTTGTAACAATGCAGTTAGAAGTTTTATAAAGTATAGTTAAATGAAATAAAGTATGTAATTCGTTTTCTTGAAATAATACAATTTTACTCGCGTTTTAAGGGAAATAAATGTGAAAGATTGCCGCTAAAAGTTATTTTATAACCGGAGAATACGCTTTCAAGTTGATGTTTATTTAAAAATATAAATGAGAAACATTTAGAGTAAAAATGATCTATTTTGATGTTCTGAAGATGTGTTCGTCATTAAAATGTACATAAATAAGAATAAAAAAAATCAGTAATGATTTATTGAATATTTAAGAAACGAAATTGTTTAGTGATCTGTTGGATGAAAAAAGAATTTATTTGTAACATTCAGTTACTTGAAGTTTAAGAGCCCATCGACAACTAAAGTCATTACCACCCGGATTTATTTGTGAAAATGACAAAATAATTCATATCATACAGTTTCTATATACTACCAGATAAAAACATTTTATAAAAATGTCAACATTGAAGATTTTATATTCGATCATAAAAAAAACTTTCTAAAATTCTAAAGTTTCTCAAATAATGTTAGATATATTTTATATTCCACGATTATTTTTTTCGTTCTTATGAATAATAGAGCTTGTAATTATTTTTTTATAAAAAATATCGATAATTATTATAAATAATTGAAAAAAAAACATCATTTAAAAAAACGAACGCTATTACTTCGAACACTAAAACAAACATAATTATATTATTATATCCACATTGAACGTTTGAACTTGTCTGATTTATTCTACTTATTTATTTTTATTCGGTTTGTTTTTAATTCGTCAATTATACAACATACGGTAAACATTCGAACTTTACATATCAAACCGAATAAACCGTGATGAAAAATGTCTATTGAAAAAATTAAATATGCTTTCGTTTATCAACTTTTCCAACAGTTCGTAACAAATATACTGTTGTTGACAGTTATCCACCCGTTGACATTTGAACCCCAACTTTTCATCAGCCTTTGCTGTTACCACATCAGTGCAAAAGGTAAAAATACGTCAGCTCTAATAAAAACTTAGTTATATACAAGAGAAATGTGACTGTAATATTTCTATCTACATATTACATATTTATATATATATATATATATATATATATATATATATGTATATACGTTACACATTTTATATTCAAATATAAATTTCAAGATAACGCAGCAAAATCGAAATCCATGGTAAATATATATACAAATAAATATCAGCAGATATTTTAAAAAGATTATTTAATTTTTATAAAAAAATATATGTAAATGTATGGATTAAATGTATTTAGCTCAAAGTTTGTAAAATTCATATAAATGTTTAAAAGACACACACATTTGAAATAAATAAATGTTTTTCAGGTTTGATTACCTTTAAAAAATGTTATTAGTATTTTTTTAGATATATTTAAATACCCAAAATAATAATTAAAAAACGTACACATAAACATATATATATATATATATATATATATATATATATATATATATATATATATATATATATGCAAATTACCGTACAATTTAAGTGATGAGTGATTGAATAATTTTCAAAATAATCACGAAATTTATGGAAAAAAGTATTAGACATCATACTCTATACGCATTTCTGTCTACTAACATTGTTCTCTTGTACTAAAGTTATTTTTTAATCCCTAATTTGCAGAGTGCTTTAATAGACAATTGAATTCGAAGATATTTTTCATTCACCATTTTAGTTCGAATCCACATATACTTTCCATACAGGCGGCCCAGATTATATAAGTTAAGATTTATTAAAAGCCCTGAATCGTTTAAATATGAAATATTCATAATGGTAAGACAGAATTCGTCCCTTCAGTTAATATCTGTATTTAAATTTTTATAGTTTCTATTTTATAGACAACTGATTTGTTTTTTCTAATAATATGAAAAAATCATATATACAATTTTTTAAAAAGTGAAAAGAAAACATATTTCATATTTTTATTAAGTATAACAATACTGACACTTGATTGAACAACTAAACATGTCCCAGTGATTAGAAAAACAGGTAAGAGGTGAGTATAATCATTTTTCGAAATAAGAAAAACCTTATCCATATAAAAAAAGTACCGATAAATGCCACAAATAAGGATATTCTGAAATAATTTGTTTACTGAGCAATACAAATGATGAGCTTGTGTTTGTGAAGAGATCAGATCAATTCCGAGTAGAATTGTTGATTCAGCAATTCTCAGTTTGGCTTTTATTTGTAGATAGGATCGGGTTTTTTTTCTCCACACTGTTTTTCTAGTCAAGAAGTATGGGACGCAGATTGGTATCTCAAGACTGTTGACGTTAAAGGTAAAAGAAATGTGTATTGTAATTCGAAAGGGAGTGTAATCTTTTCACGAAAATGTTTGTTTAATTCTTTTTATAGCAAACAGTATGGATCGACAATAAACAAGAAAATTAATTTATTTGAAATGAAAGAGACGGAAATTGTTCAGAGATATTTTCGTTTTTCGATACCTCTTTTCGAAACGATTAAATAAATATGAAATTATGAGATATGGTACATCAAAATCATGATAATTTTGAATAAAGTACACATTGTATTTTTCGAATTAGAAACTACGTCAGATAATGGTATAAAATTATCAGTGAATAACTACCCTACAGAAATACTCCAAAAAGAGGACTAGTCTAAATATTTGCAAGTCTCTCTTCTAACAGAATTTACAAGGAGAAAATTATATCCTATTTATTATTCTTTATATATATATATATATATATATATATATATATATAAATCATATATTAGCTTGAAAAATACTGCAAATAATTTTTTTTTGCATTCGGCACGCAGTTAAAACGAGCCAAATCGTGCAATGAATTATAGTCTCGATTGTAACTAATAAGGTCAACGGTTCATGGTGCTTGACCGAGTATCTCGAACAAACTTTTCCGTGATTCTCTAATTCTTTTCAACATGTTTTCTCTAAGTTAATCGTGCGATACTCGACATTAATAATGGTTCTTGTAAGGTATTATTTTTGGGAAGAGAAACAGAAAACATGAATACGAGATAATAAATAATAAAAGTTAAGAGGTTCCTAATAGAGATAAATTTATATTATTTCCACTCGAGTTTCATATAAACGATTTCGTCTCTAATGATATTTTTTTCGTTCTATTTTCAAATTCATTTTATACACATACACACACACACATATATATATATATATATATATATACATATATGTACACATACATGTATACATACTTTTCCAAACTATTGAAAAACTTAGGAAAAGAAGTTTGTTTGCAATAAAAATTGTTTTCCGATATACATTTTTTTAACTGAAGTATATATGATTTTTTCAATTTTCTACCACAATTGTTTGTTCTTAAAGTTATAAGTTTATATGTAAAAGTTTGTTTACTCTTTGGTGCAAGGGATTCTTTAAAATGTTATATCAAAGTTTTGGCTTATGAAATATTGATATTATACGCATATTATTTAAATTAATAAGTTTTTCATTTCTTTTCGTTCACATTTTATTTTACATACACACACATACACACACACATATATATATATATATATATATAAATATAAGTATAGGAAAAGAAAGAGAGAAAGAAAGAAAAAGTTATTTATTTTTTTAACTATAAATATAAAAAAGAATTCAAGTTCGTACAAAAAACTAGCACAATATTAATTTCGATCTTTAATATAATAGTGTTATTGTCGCTTTTTACATTAAAAAAAATAAAATATCAGATTAAATAAAATTAATAAACCATTATTAATATTAGCTTTCTATGCTGCCGTTATTTATGATTATTCCAGTTAAAAACTTACATTATTTCTATGTAGAAAAAAAAGAAACAGAAACTTGAAAGATTTAAGCAGTATAAAAATGAATTAATATGAATATTGATCACAACTATAAGTCGATTTAACAATACTTCTGTATTGTTCAAAAATATGTATTAAAAAAAAATGAGAAAGCTAAGACTTTTAAAAATATAAAAGGTAGTCGATTGTGTTATAATACAATTTTGATTATATATATCTATATATAAATATATATATATATATATATATATATATATATATATATATATATAAATCCATGACGACAATTTATTTATTTGAGACGAGGTTTCTATGATACACAAATTCGTTTATTGTTTCATTCTGTTGCATGTAGATACTTATAATTGACAAGTGGGCGAGCGCAGCGAGCCCGGGGGTTGGTGAGCACTAGGTGCAAAGGGCGAAGCCTCCTAGTATATATATATATATATATATATATATATATATATATATATATATATATATATATATATATATATATATATTTATATAACTGATTTTTTCAGTTTCTTATCATAGTTGTTTTAACAGACATGTATATATTATAAAGGAAAATTTACATATTCGTTTTTTATAATTAATCAGTGCCATACTATATTTTCTCTCGTTTCTCGAAAATATTGTACTATTTAAAAAACCCGCATAATATATTAACAATAGATTGAACAAATAAAATATTTCAAAGTGTCGCCAGTCGTTTGTCTGTAATTCAATTACTATAATGGTAATGTTATTGTCTGGAAAGAAATCATATTTGAATAATAAATTATTTTCTCCAATATTTTCAGTAGCATCCAAGAAAATATGCTGTGAATATACAATATTATATGCGTACTTTTATATATATATATATATATATATATATATATATACATACATACATATATGTTTAAATGTGTATATATTTTGATGTATTTTTATATATGCATGTTAAGTATGTACTTTATACGTACAAGACCTCTTTTTCTAGTGTTGTATTTCAAATATTCTTTTATAAATATTGTTTTGACGCAGAGAAATGAACAAATTTGAAAAACGAACTTATTTGTTATTTTTATTCGTTCTTAGGCAAGATTGATATATATATATATATATATATATATATATATATATAATAATAATAATAAATCGGTCAAATTGCAAAGATGGAAAAGGCTTAGCAATGTAGGCACATAATTAAGGTTACACATATTTACACACACATATATATATATGTATATATATTATTCGAAGAAGAACTATGACAGATGTAGAAAAAGCGAATTCCGTTTTACCACTTAAACACTTTTAAGTAAAAGTTCGGTCGAAATAAGATATGAAGTTTATCGCAGTTTAAGACACGTTCAGAAGCCTTAAGTGAAAAAGTTTACAATTATCAGGTGTTCTATTTAATAGTGCAAAATTTACTTCAAGATATTCTTTAATGGTGTATTTTTGAAAAACTTAAACTAATAAAAAAATTGTCGAATAAATAAAAACAAGAAGATATTTGTTACGTATTTTTTTTAAATTGTTTATAGCAGGATTCTTATTTTTTTAATATAAAATTGAAAGCTTTTTTTTAAAATGCCACTCGATCTATTAGTAATAAATTTTAGTTAGTTCCCTTCTCTATCGAATCCAAAAGGTTAAATTGTATTTTCATTTCGTTTATTGTGAAAAATTTTAACATGATAGATTTTTGTGAGGAAATATAAACTTCAATTCTATATTTAGATTTTTAAAAAATAACATATTTCTCGAATATACAATTTTTATGTTTTTCATTCGGCTAGATGAACTATTCAACGTAATAAGAGAACGAAGAGTGAGTTTTTTATTCAATTCCCGGAAATTTTAGTAATCATAAATTTCAGAAATTAGACCTTTTTCATGTTCTATTAACTCAAACACATACACACACACATCCACATTTATATATATATATATATATATATATATATATATATATATATATATATATATACATTCAATATAAGTAGATTACTTAATAGTATAAAATTGTCGTAAAGTACGTTTAAAAAAAATCTTTTGACATAATTACATTGAAGAAATGCGAGTTTTAATTTTAAAGTAAGGGAAAATGTAATTTTCTGTCCAACAAACAAGTCATTATGCCCATCGTAACGCTGTCTTATTAAAATTCACTAATACACAAGACATTACAGTGAATATAAGATCTGCCAAAGCATAAAAATGTACGGCGGCTATCTGTTAAAATTTAATATCGGTATTTCAAATTGAATGTCTTGCGCCATTCGGCGCCAGCACGATGACATCATGTCGCGAATTTAATTACATTCTTGATGTTACGCACACACAGCGTGGATGTTTTGATATTTTTGACGTGAATGCATATACAATCAACGCGAGAAACGTATGAAATTTAGATAACGCCGACACTGATTCTGACAGAAACTACTTTACATTTAAAAGGCGGTTTATATTTAGTTATGTTTTTGACAAAGATTTACATTGCGTGCATTAAAATTAACAAGTAATAACTCAGTTATGTGCCCACGTTCAGCGGTTCTATTGTGTGGAGTGAAAATGTCGCATGTATTCAATTCGATTCAAATAAGACAGTAAAACAAAGCTCTAAATTCTAACACTTCGCACGCCGTGTTATGAATATTTTCATATTTACTCGAGAAAATATTTCTAATTTAATTTTAAATTCAATTCAGTCATAAATCGAATAACCGATTGATACAAAATAATTTATTATTGTACCTAAGACCTGACTTGAAACATTGTTGATTAAGGTGTTGATTATTACTAAACTCTTGTTATAATACCGATTATAACTATAATCCATATAATCTTGAATCTTGCACGTTAGAACCATTTGCTTTATCTGAACGTGCTTACAGAAATAGATTGAAGGAGGATTAAATACCGATTAAAAGAAAACGTCTCTAAAAATTCGCCATTATTATGGATTATAAAATCTATTCTGTCTACTTCTCAACAAGATCACTAATATTTGAATTATTTTACAAAAACTAATTATTATTTTATTGCCATCGATTTTATATGAAAAGTAATTTCAGGAAATATTTTTAATCACAAATTTAAATAAAATAAAATGTTGATTTTGAAATCATTATTTATTTGAGAAACTATAATGAAGAAAATAAAGTTTTTTGAATTCAATTTAGAAGTCACTTTATATATATATATATATATATATATATATATATATATATATATAAAGAGAGAGAGCGAATTGCAAATTTTTAAACAATTTAACAAAACATATTCGACATGTTATGTTAACATAACAACCCAGTGAAAAAGTTTATTCATACCCGTCTTGAATAATTAACGAACCAATTTAACAACTGATCAGTTTTTAATAACAGTTAATGAAATTATTATTTTTTAATGGACAGACGAGTGCAATTTAATACTGAATTGGACAAAACAATTCACACGATAAATGAGACAATAACTAATCGATGTTATATCGAGTATTTCATTATTGTATGTATTGACAAAACATTATGACAATTTTGTTAAAAGGATCTCGAAATTAAATGTGCTATCAATCTCAATAAGTACACGATATGAAGTGGAAGGAGCATCTATATCAATAGAGTTTCAGTCACCGTTCTGTTTTAGATACTGTTGTGTTTTTTTTATTTTATTCTAATAATTTTCCGGTAAAATGTAATTTAAAAAAAATATTATAAAATATTAGGGTTGTAAAAATTTTTGTGTAAAAAAAAGTAAAATAAAGCAATAAAAATAAGTAAAGAGCATAAATATGCACATTGTCATACATTTTATTAAATATATGATAATATATGCACATTGTCAATATTTTATTAAAATGATATTTAAAATAAAATAATTATCGCATTACTCATATATAATCCCAAGCATTGTTTCAGTATACGTTAAAAGCGTATCATCATAACAAATCATTAAAATATTTAATTAAAAATAATGATTATCAAAGCGAAATAATTAAACGGTTCCCTATAAGCTAAAAAAACGCAATATATATACACATATAAGACTAGCAAGTAATATATTCCCTTGGCGAGCGTGACGCTCTGAACATAAAATAAATGTAACAAATATTGAAATTTTAAATGAGAAATTTTTGACCTTAAGACGTCAATCTGAAAAATGTATAAGGTTGTAAAACAAAGTTCATTTCCTTAGATGATTTAACGTTTCCATTAGACTAAAAGCATTTTGAACAAGAAGTTTGTAAATAATAGATACAGATGATGAAATATATTACCTGCAAAGTTTTGGCATACTTTAAGGTCTAAGATCTTTTGTATGAAGATATCAATAAAATGTATTTTTTTTCAGGAAAAGTTATTGTACAATATGGAGAATATGTTTGTTATGAGTATATATATATATATATATATATATATATATATATATATATATATATATATATATGTATATTTAAATATATATTTATATTTTTCAAATACACTAGAATAAAACTAATAGAATAAAATATAAAGATGAGTGTTTAACAATATCTTCAGATAATTGTACTTAATTATTAACCACAATTAACCAGTATATTATTAAAATTAAGGTAGTTTTAATTTCACCATCACTATATATATATATATATATATTATAACATGGTTATGTTTCAAGAACATTTTAATAGTTTCTCGTTAAATATTATTATTATAAAAGTACACACACATATTAAATAAAAGAAAATATTGCATGCATGATAAATTTAACAAACGATATATTAATTTTAAATAAGAAAAAAAAATAGAAATAAGACGTTCATTTGAAACAAATAATTATGTCAACAGAAAATTCGTAAAATTTTTTTTTATTTTAACACGATTGTAAATACTTCAATAAAAGAAATATTAATAAGTAAATATCAAGTTTAACACTTCTTTATAAAATAGATATTTTTTTAGAAAAAAGGCATATAATTTCCAAAATATATTAATTGAATAGAAAAATCGAAGAATATGTAATCAATTTATAGAAAAATAAAACTTTTAAAAAAATAAATTTCCACCCACCTAAAAATTATGTTCAAATATTCCAAAATATACTTCATATATTATTATACAGGATCATTTAATATCGGTTTATTCAATCTTCTCACACATTTGTAGTCAGTCAGATCTCGCTTTGTAGTACAGAAAATTTCACGGCATTAACACTATTATAAAATGAAAAATATTATTTATTTTATATTAACAATGTATGCATCTATATATATATATATATATATATATATATATATATATATATATATATATACACACATATATTCATATTTGCGTAAGAGTTTAAATATATAGTGAATCCCTATTCCTAATAAAGCTTTAAATGATTGTTACGTCTTATGAGTGATACTATATATATATATATATATATATATATATATATATATATATATATATATATATATATATATAAATATATAAACAAGAAAACATTAAAATAAATCGTACAATTACTTTGATACAGTGAACGCATTTTATACCTTAAAAAACAAACAGTAACAACATATTGTTTAAATCTAATTATTTCTGAATTCCAAAAACATGTTAATAATTATTAATTTTTTCAGATCTAGAAACAAATTGTTCCAGAAAGAAAAAATAATAATTATTGATTGGTTAATTTGAAAATATAACGCACACTATGCTAAAACCACAATATAAAATACGCTTGTAACAATGGACATATATAGAATTAAACAAAAGAATACATGTTTATAAAAATGCATAAATAATTAAATAAAATAATAATAAAAAGACAAAAGATTTTTTTCATACAATTCTTTATTAATACATTAATTATTCTATAGCTGAAAAAAAGTTTATTAAACATATAATTCTATGATAAAAAATTGAAAAAATAAACTTTTATTCATATAATCAGAACCAGTGCAAAAAAATAAACGTATAA
Source organism: Acanthacorydalis orientalis (assembly GCA_034766995.1). NCBI lineage: Eukaryota > Metazoa > Arthropoda > Insecta > Megaloptera > Corydalidae > Acanthacorydalis > Acanthacorydalis orientalis. The sequence goes on along the minus strand of CM068321.1, from coordinate 33,154,506 downwards.
AAATTATTTAACTCACCTAATGATGTAGTTTAAAGCATAACAATATTTTTTTCTAAATTTCATAAACATTATCTGATAATAAAGTGGTCGCAAATATGATTGAAACCTCTTATATAGACAAACAGAGATTATTCTGAAAAGAAAAATATATTTTGGATTTACTACAACTTTACAGCATTGTTAATAGTTATTTACTAAGAAACGCATATAAATATATATTTATTGTGAAAAATATATATTTTTCAATGTTCACGATTAATTAATGGAAAAATCGAAGAGGATGTGATTAAATTTATAAAAAACTTAAACTTTTCGAAAAATTTCCACTCACCTTTAAATTGATGTGCAAATATTTAGAAAAAGGAACTTCAGTATATTATTATTCAACATCATTTAACAACGACTGATGCAATCTTCTATTTATGCATATCACAATACATATTTATAGTCAGTCAGATCATGTTCACTCTTCTTATTTCAGTAGATTTCACGATTTAGCCCTATTATAAAATGAAAAATATTAATTTTTATATCAATAGTATTTGCATGTATATATATATATATATATACACACACACAAATTCATATTTGAATAAAAGATTTAATATCTGGTAAATCCCCATTACTATTAAAGTTTTTGATACATAATTATTATTTATCAGTGATAATAATAATAATATAAACAAGAAAACATACGAATAAATTGTATGATTACATTGATACAGTGAACGCATTTTAGACTTTTAAAAACAAACAGGCATATTGTTTAAATCTAATTATTTTTGAATTCTAAAAATATTTATATAATTATTGATCTTTTTATATCTAGAAACATATTGTTCTAGAAATAAAGATAAAAATTATTGATTGGTTAATTTCAAAATATAACGCACACTATGCTAATACCACAATATAAAATACGCGTGTAACAATGAACATACACAGAATCTAATTAAAGAATACATGTATATAAAAATGCATAAATATTTAAATAAAATAATAATAAAAAGACAAAAGTTTTTTTTCGAATATTTTTTTATTAATACATAAACTATTTTATGGCTGAAAAAATTTATTAAACATATAATTTTATGATAAAAAATTGAAAAAGAAATTTTTATTTCTATAATCAGAACCAGTGCAGAAAATTAAACGTATAAAAATTATTTACACTCACCTTATTTTGTAGTTTAAAGTATAACAATACCTTTTTTTAAATTCCATAAATACTATCTGACAGTAAAGTGGTCGCAAATATGATTGAAATCTCTTGTGCAGACAAACGCAGAATATTCTGAAAAAAAGTATATTTTGTATTTACTACAACTTTACAGCACTATTGATTGTTATTTACTTAGAAACACATTTATATATATATATTTATTGTGAAAAATATATATATTTTTCAATGTTAACGATTAACTAATAGAAACATCGAAGAGTATATGATTAAATTAATAAAAAATTTAAACCTTTCAACAAATTTCCACCCACCTTTAAATTGATGTGCAAATATTTAGAAAAAGGAACTCAATATATTATTATTCAACATCATTTAATACTGATTCAATCTTCTATTAATGCATATCATTATACACATTTATAGTCAGTCAGATCATGTTCACTCTTCTTATTTCAGTAGATTTCACGATTTAGCCCTATTATAAAATGAAAAATATTAATTTTTGTATCAATAGTATTTGCATGCATATATATATATATATACAAAAATTCATATTTGAATAAAAAATTTAATATCTGGTAAATCCGCATTACTATTAAAGTTTTTGACACATAATTATTATTTATCAGTAATAATAATAATAATATAAACAAGAAAACATACAAATAAATTATATGATTACATTGATACAGTGAACGCATTTTATACTTTTAAAAACAAACAGGCGTATTGTTTAAATCTAATTATTTTTGAATATCGAAGATAATTATATAATTACTGATTTTTTCAGCTCTAGAAACAAATTGTTCCAGAAAGAAAAAAATAATAATTATTGATTGGTTAATTTCAAAATATAACGCACACTATGCTAAAACACAATATAAAATACGCTTGTAACAATGAACATATACAGAATATAATTAAAGAATACATGTATATAAAAATGCATAAATAATTAAATAAAATAATAATAAAAAGACAAAAGTTTTTTTCATATAATTCTTTATTAATACATAAATTATTTTATGGCTGAAAAAAAATTTATTAACCATATAATTTTATGATAAAAAATTGAAGAAGAAATTTTTATTCCTATAATCAGAACCAGTGCAAAAAATTAAACGTATAAAAATTATTTACACTCACCTTATTTTGTAGTTTAAAGTATAACAATACCTTTTTCTAAATTCCAGAAATACTATCTGATAGTAAAGCGGACACAAACATAATTGAAATCTCTTGTACAGGCAGACGCAGAATATTCTGAAAAAAAGTATATTTTGTATTTACTACAACTTTACAGCACTGTTAATAGTTATTTACTTAGAACACATTTAAATAAATGTTTATTGTGAATTATATATTTATCACAATGTTCACGATTCATTAATAGAAAAATTGAAGAGTATGTGATTAAATTAATAGAAAATTTAAACTTTTCAATAAATTTCCGCCCACCTTCAAAATTGATGTGCAAGCATTTCAAAATGTACTTCATATATTATTATTCAACATCATTTAACAACGACTGGTCCATTCTTCTATTAATGCATATCATTATACACATTTATAGTCAGTCAGATCATGTTCACTCTTCTTATTTCAGTAGATTTCACGATTTAGCACTATTATAAAATGAAAAATATTAATTTTTATATCAATAGTATTTGCATGTATATATATATATATACAAAAAATCATATTTGATTAAAAAATTTAATATTTGGTAAATCCCCATTACTATTAAAGTTTTTGATGCATAATTACTATTTATCAGTGATAATAATAATAATATAAACAAGAAAACATAAAAATATATTGTATGATTACATTGATCCACTGAACGCATTTTATACATTTAAAAACAAAATAGGCGTATTGTTTAAATCTAATTATTTTTGAATATCGAAGATATTTATATAATTACTGATTTTTTCAGCTCTAGAAACAAATTGTTCCAGAAAGAAAAAAATAATAATTATTGACTGGTTAATTTCAAAATATAACGCACACTATGCTAATACCACAATATAAAATACGCTTGTAACAATGGACATACACAGAATATAATTAAAGAATACATGTATATAAAAATGCATAAATAATTAAATAAAATAATAATAAAAAGACAAAAGAGTTTTTCATATATTTCTTTATTAATACATAAACTATTTTATGGCTGAAAAAAAAATTATTAAACATATAATTTTATGATAAAAAATTGAAAAAATAAATTTTTATACCTATAATTAGAACCAGTGCAAAAAATCAAACGTGTAAAAATTATTTACACTCACCTTATTTTGTAGTTTAAAGTATAACAATACCTTTTTCTAAATACCATAAATACTATCTGATAGTAAAGTGGTCACAAATATGATTGAAATCTCTTGTACAGACAAACGCAGAATATTCTGAAAAAAAATATATTTTGTATTTACTACAACTTTGCAGCACTATTAATAGTTATTTACTTAGAAATGCATATAAATATATATTTATTGTGAAAAATATATATTTCTCAATGGTCACGATTAATTAATAGAAAAATCGAAGAGTATGAGATTACATTTATAGAAAATTTAAACTTTCCAATAAATTTCCACCCACCTTTAAATTTGTAGTCAATCCGATCAGTATTTATATTTATAGTCAGTCCGATCATGTTCACTCTTCTTATTTCAGTAGATTTCACGATTTAGCACTATTAAAAATGAAAAATATTAATTTTTATATCAATAGTATTTGCATGTATATATATATATATATATATATATATATATATATATATATATACAAAAATTCATATTTTAATAAAAAGTTTAATATCTGGTAAATCCCCATTACTATTAAAGTTTTTGATACATAATTATTATTTATCAGTGATAATAATAATAATATAAACAAGAAAACATACAAATAAATTGTATGATTACATTGATACAGTGAACGCATTTTATACTTTTAAAACAAAGAGGCATATTGTTTAAATCTAATTATTTTTGAGTTCTAAAAATATTTATATAATTATTGATCTTTTTAGATCTAGAAACATATTGTTCTAGAAATAAAGAATAATAACTATTGATTGGTTAATTTCAAAATATAACGCACACTATGCTAATACCACAATATAAAATACGCTTGTAACAATGGACATATATAGAATATAATTAAAGAATACATGTATACAAAATGCATAAATAATTAAATAAAATAATAATAAAAAGACAAAAGTTTTTTTTTCAAATATTTCTTTATTAATACATAAACAATTATTATAGCTGAAAAAAAATTTATTAAAAATATAATTTTATGATAAAAAATTGGAAAAGAATTTTTATTCCTATGATCAGAACCAGTGCAAAAAGTTAAACGTATGAAAATTATTTGCACTCACCTTATTTTGTAGTTTAAAATATAAAAATACCTTTTTATAAATTTCATAAATATTATCTGATAATAAAGTGGTCGCAAATATGATTGAAACCTCTTGTATAGACAAATGCATAATATTCTGAAAAAAAAGTATATTTTGTATTTACTACAACTTTAATGCACTATTAATAGTTATTTACTTAGAAACACATTTAAATATAGATTTTTCAATGTTCACGATTAATTAATAGAAAGATCGAAGATTATGTATTTAATTAATAAAAAAAATAAACTTTTCAATAAATTTCCACCCACCTTTAAATTGATGTGCAAATATTTAGAAAAAGGAACTTCAATATTTTATTATTCAACATTAGTTAACAACGACTTAGTCAATCTTCTATTAATGCATATTATTATACATATTTGTAGTCAGTCAGATCATGTTCAACCTTTTTATTTCAGTAGATTGCACAATTTAGCACTATTATAAAAAGATAAATATTATTTTTTATATCAAGAATATATGCATGTATATATGTATATATATATATACATACATATATATATATATATATATATATATATATATATATATATATATACATAAATTAATATTTGAATAAAATATTTAATATCTAGTAAATTCCCATTACTATTAAGTTTTTGATGCATAATTATTATTTATCAGTGATAATATGTATATATATATATATATATATATATATATATATATATATATATATATATATATATATATATATATATATATATATATATATATATATATATATATAACAAGAAAATATAACAAGAAAACATTAAAATAAATTGTGTGATTACATTGATACAGTAAACGCATTTTATACTTTTAAAACAAAGAGGCATATTGTTTAAACCTAATTATTTTTGAATTTCGAAAATATTTGAAAATTATTGATTTTTTAAGATCTAGAAACAAATTGTTCCAGAAAGAAAAAAATAATAATTATTGATTGGTTGATTTCAAAATACAACGCACACTATGCTAAAATCATAATACAAAATACGCTTGTAACAATGAAATATATAGAATATAACTAAAGAATACATGTAGATAAAAATGTATAAATAATTGAATAAAATAATAATAAAAACACAAAAGATTTTTTCGTATATTTCTTTATTAATACATAAATTATTTTATAGCTGAAAAAAAAGTATAAAACATATAAATTTATGATAAAACAATTGAAATAAAAACAGTTACTCGCCTAATTTTGAAACATTACTGAATACTCCTGTGTAGACAAACACGTACACAATATTCTGAAAAGAAAAATATATTTTGTAATAACTATTACTTTATGGCACTATTAATAGTTATTTACTAAGAAACACATTAATACTAATTTCAATAAACAATTAGTTGAATGTTAATTTTTTGATATAAATATGTAAGACATGTACCACTTATGTCTCAAAGTATAAGAATTTTTATATATAATAATATGGTAATATTAAATACAGAATATATGTCTATAATAATTATAAAAATACAATTGTTACAATAATATGATTAATTTTAATTATTTATTATATACTTAGAGAATATAATATATGTATATATATATATATATATATATATATATATATATATATTCATAAAATACTTGTAAAATACGTATGTACGTTGTTTAAACAATTGAAAACTATACATATTTCTGTTGCAGTGCACTTATTAATATAAGAAATTAAATTCATGTTAAATCATTATGACATACCTTTTGTTTTTGATTCAAGAGACGCAAGAGAACTTTATAAACAATAACAAATACTTTTTTATAACAATTAAATAATTTATTATTTACAAGCATCATGTAAGAAGAAACACACGCGTCATTAGTTTCTAGAACTTAACAAACGAACGTTGTTTATATTTTGATTTCTACACAAAGCACGCGCAGCGCTAATTGTATTGAATATGAAGCATTACACATTTGTTTTATTGTTAATTATTATTTAATATAATTATTTTTCTATTAAAATATTTCAAAAAATCATATATATATATATATATATATATATATATATATGTATATATATATATATATATATATATATATATATATATATATTATTATTATTATTATTTTTATACAAAATTGCAGATTAATTTAATGAAAACTGTTCTCTATTTTAATATTTAATTTATCAAACGTATTTTGTTCATACAGTTTCGATTTAAAGCGAATAAACTAGTCACAAAGAAAGCACATACATTTATTAATTCGTTAAGAAATGCAAGAAACAACAACATACTTTTATTTTATTCAAATGCATTTGCATAGACAAACAGTAATTAAATTATCAGTAATGCAATACAGTATATGTATGCTCTAATATGAGGTTAAAATTATTTATTAAATACAATTAATCAATATATCATTAAAATTAAACCAATTTTAATTCTATATAGGAAATGAATAAATAATTAAATAATTATAATTTAGAAAGAATTAAGGTAATATTAAATGAATTTAAATATAGGAATAAATTAGAAATTGAGAAAAAGACATTCATTATATATATATATATATATATATATATATATATTCATTAGAAAATACATTGGAATAGTATGTGCAAGAAATATTAAAAAAATAGTATTCAGTACCGAACAATTCATTTATATTTTCATTATTATTATTGAAATATGTATAGTACTTCTTGAAATACATGTAAAATACGTATGTACAATGTTTAAACAATTGAAAACTATTTCTGTTGCAGTGCACTTATTAATATAAGAAATTAGGTCCATGAAAAATCATTACGACATACCTTTTGTTTTTGATTCAACAGAAGCAAGAGAATTGTATATGCAATATATTAATAAACAATAACAAATACTTTTTTACAACAATTAAATAAGTTATTATTGACCAGCATCATGTACGAAGAAACACACGCGTCAATAATTTTTAGAACTTAACAAACGAACGTTGTTTATATTTTGATTTCTACATACAGCACGCGCAGCGCTAATTGTATTGAATATAAAGCATTACATTTGTTTTATTCTTAATTATTATTTAATAGAATTATTTTTCTGTTAAAATATTTCAAAAAATCATATAAATATATATATATATATATATATATATATATATATATATATATATAAGTATTAGTTTTATACAGAATTGCAGATTAATTAAATAAAAACTGTTCTCTATTTTAATATTTAATTTAACAAACGTACTTTGTTCATACAAACAGTTCCTTTTTAAAACGAATAAACTATTCACAAAGAAAGTACATACATTTATTAATTCGTTAAGAAATGCAAGAAACAACAACATACTTTTATATTATTCAAATGCATTTACATAGACAAACAGTAATTAAATTATCAGTTTTGCAATACAGTATATGTATGCCCTAATATGAGGTTAAAATTATTTATTAAATATAATTAATCAATATATTATTAAAATTAAACCAGTTCTAATTCTATATAGGAAATTAATAAATAATTAAATAGTTATTTAATTATAATTTAGAAAGAATTAAAACAATATCATATGAATTTAAATATAGTAATAAATTAGAAATTGAGAAAAAACATTTATTATATATATATATATATATATATATATATATATATATATATATATATATATTCATTAAAAAATACATTGGAGTAGTGTGTGCAAGAAATATTAAAAAAATAGTATTCAGTACCGAACAATTCATTTATATTTTCATTATTATTATTGAAATATGTATAGTAGTTCTTGAAATACATGTAAAATACGTATGTACAATGTTTAAACAATTGAAAACTATTTCTGTTGCAGTACACTTATTAATATAAGAAATTAGGTTCATGTTAAATCATTACGACATACCTTGTGTTTTTGATTCAACAGAAGCAAGAGAATTGTATATGCAATATATTAATAAACAATAACAAATACTTTTTTACAACAATTAAATAAGTTATTATTGACCAGCATCATGTACGAAGAAACACACGCGTCAATAATTTTTAGAACTTAACAAACGAACGTTGTTTATATTTTGATTTCTACATACAGCACGCGCAGCGCTAATTGTATTGAATATAAAGCATTACATTTGTTTTATTGTTAATTATTATTTAATATAATTATTTTTCTGTTAAAATATTTCAAAAAATCATATAAATATATATATATATATATATATATATATATATATATATATAAGTATTAGTTTTATACAGAATTGCAGATTAATTTAATAAAAACTGTTCTCTATTTTAATATTTAATTTAACAAACGTACTTTGTTCATACAAACAGTTCCTTTTTAAAACGAATAAACTATTCACAAAGAAAGTACATACATTTATTAATTCGTTAAGAAATGCAACAAACAACAACATATTTTTACATTAATCAAATGCATTTACATAGACAAACAACAGTAATTAAATTATCAGTTTTGCAATACAATAGAAGTATGCTCTAATACGAGGTTAAAATTATTTATTAAATACAATTAATCAATATATTATTAAAATTAAACCAGTTCTAATTCTATATAGGAAATGAGTAAATAATTAAATAGTTATTTAATTATAATTTAGAAAGAATTAAAGTAATATCAAATTAATTTAAATATAGTAATAAATTAGAAATTGAGAGAAAACATTTATTATATTTATATATATATATATATATATATATATATTTATATATATATATTTATATATATATATATATATATATATATATATATATATATAATCATTAAAAAATACATTGGAATAGTGTGTGCAAGAAATATTAAAAAAATAGTATTCAATACCGAACAATTCATTTTTATTTTCATTATTATTATTGAAATATGTATAGTAGTTCTTGAAATACATGTAAAATACGTATGTACAATGTTTAAACAATTGAAAACTATTTCTGTTGCAGTACACTTATTAATATAAGAAATTAGGTTCATGATAAATCATAACAACATACCTTGTGTTTTTGATTCAACAGAAGCAAGAGAATTGTATATACAATATATTAATAAACAATAACAAATACTTTTTTATAACAATTAAATAAGTTATTATTGACCAGCATCATGTACGGAGAAACACACGCATCAATAATGTTTAGAAGTTAACAAAAGAACATTGTTTATATTTTGATTTCTACACATAGCACGCGCAGCGCTATTGTATTGAATATGAAGCATTACACATTTGTTTTATGTTAATAATTAATTTGAATAATTATTTTTCTATTAAAATATTTCAAAAAATCTTATATATATATATATATATATATATATATATATATGTATATAATTTTTACACAGAATTGTATATCAGTTAAATAAAAACTCTTCTCTATTTTATCTTTAATATTTAATTTAACAAACGTATTTTGTTCATACAGATACGTTCATAGTTCATGTGTCAAGACGAGTAAACAGAAGTCTCAGAGAAAATGTACAGACTTTTATTAATTCGTTAAGAAATACAAGAAACAGCATCATATTTATACACTATTAAAATGCATTTGCATAGACAAACAGTAATTAAATTTTCACTCATGCAATACAACACAAGTATGCTCTAATACGAGATTAAAATTGCAGAGGAAAATTCTACTTCTCTCATTAATCAAACTGGTTTAGCTATAATATTACTTTTGTGTTCTTTAATTACGTCACGTTTTTAATTTTGTAAAGATGATATATATATATATATATATATATATATATATATATATATATATATATTTGTGTATATAATTTGAAATTAATGTATTCGAATGAGCATAGTTTCTATCATAATAATACAACCGACAATATATATGTATAGCCTTAATATTTGGAGCAATTCCAACAGTTAAGGCAAGTGTGAGCATTCGACAATAAACTAAATGAAATATTGGCTCGATTGTGTTTAATAACAACGGTACACGAAAGCAAATGTTTCATAGGTATTGGCTGAAATCAATTTATGTGACCGAAACGTCAGTAAGCTTTGTAATTGATTTTAATTCGATTGGAATTCATCATAGGTTTTAAAAATCTGTTTGAAATATGTATTCGGATATCAGATGCATTTTTTAGGAACGGAGATCGATCGAAAAATATTTATTTATGACTCATTTATAGAAATATTTGAATTTAAATTTAAAACAAATGCACACAAATGATCTTACACTCCGATTGTATTTTTTTTTCACGTTGGTGTCCTTTAAAAATGATAACATTGCATTATTTCAAAAAAAAGTATTCTTAATTAATTACTGAATATGTTTTAATCAGGAAGTGTTTTTGTAGTTTGTTGGATGAAAAAGAATGCATTTGTGAGAGATAATTTAGCCACAGTGTTATAACAGTATGGTGATTATTTTCCATTTTGAAAATTAATATGTAGTTTGATGCAATTAAATTATTAATAAAACGCGAGTTAATTAAACAGACAAAAAATAGATAATAAATTTGAAAATTATTTGTAATATATGGAGGGTTCTTTTATTTGTTGTCAAGTCAACAGCTATATAAATGATTAATTGATGGTAGTTTAACGAATAGTTGTTCGAACAGTGTGGAATTAGATGAAAAGTTCGAATTTCCAACAGATGATCGAATCAGCGAACAATTCATAAAAGACTGAAAGTTTAACACGAACAATCACCTCTTCCAATAATCAATGTTCAATTAGACAGTCCGATCTGTATCTTCGACTCGAGATATAAGAACTGTTCGCAGCACGATCAGCAACAATTGCGGATTATGTGACAATTACGAACGTCGATAAGATCGGATCGTGATAAGGGAACAGCTCGAACGCTCGTCAGTGCTGAAACTATTGGCCGTGACGAGTTTGAAATTTAGAGAAAAGTGTACGGACGACGGATATCAAAGCAGTTGTCAGCCGAACAAAACGCAATACGAATTCTAATTTCCGTAACTTTGATTCGACGATTTTAGTTGTCGCACATCAATCTGAGAAGATTTTTTCCCTTCTTTATGTATTTTCGATAAAGAGCGAATCGGTTCTCACGTTAAATGGAATCAGTTTATTTTGAGTGAAAAGGATTTTTAGGAAAATATAATATTTCAGTGTCAGTTGGCACCATTCACATAACGAATGTCTATCGCATTTCATACATATGAACATTTAAGTCGAGTTTATTGTTACATCTTGATATTTATTCAAGTTATCATTATTTAAACTTTTTTTTTATATACATATGAAGAATTATATTTATATATTTTTACTATATATCACATTTGCTTATATGAAAATATTTATATATTAAAATATATATATATATATATATATATATATATATATATATAATGAGGCATGAACTTATAAATACAATCGTAAATTACTCTATAAACTCTGCATTGAGATCAAACAATTGTCGAATTCAACATCTAATCACTCGAAACTGACTGACTAATTATCCTTTTACGTTATCAGTAATCAAAAACAAGAGAATAATGTTAGGCAGTCGAGTAACATTCTCTGTACGTTCGCAGTAAATGAAACGGCCGTACGACCTGTTCAGGGTGAATATTATCCCGTTTGATGTCGACTCCGTGTCGACACAATCGAGGACTAAAACTTACGAGCACATCTCACGCTGTTCAGGTTCAAATATCAAAAACGTAGCGGCGTGTATATTTGAGAGCGTCGTGTGGAATCATTGTCTTTTCTGACTGACACTCGAACGTTCTGTTTATTTTTAGATACAACTGAACAGGAGGAAGGAATCGGTAGCGGCGAGACTACAGAACATGCAGGTCGAGAATGAAACAGTGGATGTGCGGGTGCCGTTGTTTCAGAAATCGTATCCGTTTGCTGTTGTGCTTAGACTGAGGGTGCTGCAAGTAAGTCTTTGCAAATACTGTTTTATATTTAAAATAGGGATACTTTTAGATAACAGAATGAGAATACATTTTGTTATATATAATAATAATATATTTTTTATATTCTTCTTTTATCTCAATTTGTTTTAATAGAAAGCTTTTCTGAATCTACACAAATAACATGTAAAACAATCCATGTTTTTTTTTAAATCAAAAATCTAAACAAACCTCTCGGACACCTAAATACATCTCTATGCATTTGAAAGAAAATAATCGTATTTAAATATCTAATTTTTAATATCAGGTTTGAAAATAAAATAGCAAAGTTAAAAAATATATATTTTCTATGCGATTCGACCTCCCATTCGCACAAATACGCTGTCGTTATTACACTTCTCAGTGAAACATCACGGATACTGAACGATGGTCCCTCCTTAAACTTTTATGACCACTTCGGATACTTGTTGAGAACACTTGACGTACACCCTCGATTATTTTATTTCGATTCACTTAAACAATCTTTGAGAAACGTTATGAAAGTATTCTCTATTGAAATCGATCCTGACAAAATAAACAAATAAAATGCTTAAAGTATATTTCTTTATGTGGAATCTGTTTAAATCTTTTACAGATAATAAACTATTTTTTCGTTTACTTTGAACAAGAAATCATTATATAATTTCATTCAAATAAATAGATTATTTAAAGCAAAAAAAAAACAAATCTTAACATATCAAAAAATGTAACTGATTTGAATGAAATATTTATGTACATAATCAACATAAATTAACGATTTAAAAACGGTATAAGCATCGTAAAGCTCCGTCTTAAGAAAATCGCACGAGTAAATATAATTTCAGTGACAGTTTTCATGTAACACGATTACTTTCAACAGCCTGTAATATAATTAAAGATGAATTCGTTCCATTCGAGTAAGCAGGGATACGAAATCTTATATTAGTTCCACGTATGACACATATTTCAACATGTGTTCCACATTTAATCATTACAATTTAGCAACGTTCGGAATTCTAAGAAGATTTTGTTGTTATTATATAGCTCCTTCGTTTATATACAAATACATATATATATATATATATATATATATATATATATATATATATATATATATATATCTTATGTAAATACGAATGGAATTAATTGATCTCACTTGTAGTATAATACGGCTAGCAATATCCAAGTCACGACTCAGTTCAGCAGATTAATAAGGCCGACTGTATTCAATGTCATTGGGTGGGTATAAAAGCTTTGTTTCTTTGAATGTCAATTAAAAGTATATAAAAACATTTCTCTAAAGAGGTTAATTGATGCCACATCTTAATTTGTATGTACAATATACATTTTTTCCAGTAGAGTTACATCTTTCGACAGAGTGCTGAATTTTAATTGTCGGATTCTTAAAATACACTTCACTAAAAAAAAACATGAAATATTAAAGGTCGCTCCACGCGAATATACTAAAAGGACTAATTAATGACGTTCGAAACTGTGATCCTCTCCATGCTTTTATTCATTTATGGTTATCTTCGAGATTTGAATTGCAAATGGGCTATTCTCAACATAAAAGACAAATAATCGGTACAAGAGGTGCATATGTCTACGACGACAGTGAACACGGTCTAGAGAAATATATCAAACCGGATTTTGTACAAGAATACTTGAAACGGATGTGTTATTCTAAAAAGTAGACTTGTATAAATAAATTTCAAGTTTTGTTTCGGGATTGAGCGACGGTAATGGAATAAACGAAATTTATCTAAATTTACTGCAGGTCTAAAGAAGCTAACAAGCATGAATACCAGTATTATTTACAAAAGAATTTTGTTTAATGAATTACGGTTATAACTTAAAGTCTTTGCTCATAATCAGGAAAAAAATGTATTTAATTTACATACAAACTTGTGACTTTTTTAACAAATTCGCCGTGTAATTTTAAATTTCATGCTTTAAAGCACATTTTTAATTAAAGACAATATATTTTTTAATATATATATATATATATACATAAATATGTATGTATGATTTCTTTCTTTTGGTTGCACGTATACGGAACTATAAAATGTTTTTTATTACAACAAAAGAGTGTTCAGCAAACGGAAGAGGTAAGAAATATGGCTTTGTTAAAGTGGCTTTGTTCAAACTTTCATATTTATACAAACCTATAAAAATATCACACATAAAATAGAGTTTTGATAAAGGCAGTGAACGGCAGTATTTTGCCTATAAAAAATATCAAAAACTGAAACGTTTGTGTTTGTGTTTATAAATTTTTATCTACATCGATAGACACAAATAAAATATTTTAAAACAATCTCGTTTCGTCTGAAAAAAACATCGAACAACAAATGTATATTTTCAGAGAAGCGACCGACTTCTGAATTAATTTAGTTCGATTTTTAGTGAACGAATGTATTAAAAATGATCGAGTTATAAAATAAAACCGAATTCTCCATTCCGAAAGCTAAAACAATAGGACGCGTATTTTGATGAGAATGTTTTTCTACATCAACATGGATGTATCTATTAAAGTACACATTCCGTCAAAGATAACTCTCCGTGTTCTTTCAAGTATAAAAAACTAGGTTTCGTGACTACATTGTTATATCCTCTTCATATACATTACACGAATGTACATAAGAGATGAGAAAGGCAGCTTGAAGAGACGAGAATGTAAGACGAAAACAAATTTAAAATTAATCCCTATTATAAGCACAATGAAACAAATCCTTCGTTAGAATAACTCTGTACATACATACATACTCATATATATGTATATATATATATATATATATATATATATAATATCTTTTTCCTACAATATAAAATGTTATCAGCTTCATAATATGTTAAACGGAATCACTCTCAAACAATTCCGTTTACTCTTTCGCCGGATAATGAAATATTTTCGATCGTTTGTACTGAAAATCAACTTCAAGAACTTTATGCAAAATTTAATTTAAAAAGTAATTCGTATGCAATCACATCTGCGGTAAGCAGATTAAAAACATCTTACACCGACTGTATAAATAGCACTCTCATTCTGTGAGGGTCTATAAAGAAGCTGATTTACATAAGGAGGATTCTTATTATGGATCCATTACACTAAGAGGAACGAATCCATTGCAAGAGAATATTTAATTCTTGTATGCATAACATTCAGTGTTTCTTTCAAAAAGTAGAATTATCAAAATATACACAAATTTGAGTGTTTTTTTTTAAAAACAACACCGAGCGTCAAGTTTTATCCAGTCTTTTTTTTAAAAACCGGAACGAGCGTTTTGAGATAAGTTAATTTTATATTTTTGTTTCTAAATCTAATAATGGTAGTATTTACAGATAGGAAAGTGATTTCGTTTCCGAATATCTAGAAGAATATTTAATTTTATTAATATTATTATAATTTAGTATGTTAGTTTATCGCAAAGATGAAATCCATCTTTATTTAAGTAACCATTAATATTTATTAAAGTAACGCAACGGAATGAGCAGCTGACGGACAGAAATCACTAAGGGAGATTTTCTTTCAGTAGAAAATAATAAGAGTGACCTTTATATATATATATATATATATATATATATATATATATAATGCATTTATGGATTAACATGTGTAAAATATCAATCACAACTAAACAGAAAGTCTAAATAAAGTATATTATTTACACCTTTCTGTTTATATTTATTATATTTTTAATCTTGACATAATTTTAAATAATAGTTTAAAGCATCGTTCTTTAAACTATACTATCAGGACGACTGTGTTCTGAGGATTTTTTTAATACAAATAATATTTGAAAAAATTCGGTAATTGTGAATACAGATTAATGTATATTATACAATTTGGTGCTGTCGCTGAATTTACTTTCGTAAATGAATTTTGTTTCGAGCTTACAAATCACAGAATGTTTTTCTGATCAAAAATA
This sequence comes from Acanthacorydalis orientalis, assembly GCA_034766995.1. Taxonomy (NCBI): domain Eukaryota; kingdom Metazoa; phylum Arthropoda; class Insecta; order Megaloptera; family Corydalidae; genus Acanthacorydalis; species Acanthacorydalis orientalis. Next base: position 33,138,136 of record CM068321.1, on the reverse strand, counting down.
TTCAATAAATCATTATTAATCAATAACGATTGTTGTTTATGTACACATCATCAAGGTATAGAAAAATCGGATTTTTCTATACTTGAAGAGATAAAAAAGTGTAGTTTGTGGAGTGAAAACAGAATTCATTTGTGATGTGTTTACTAGTAAAATCAGCAATATTATGGGAAGAAAATAATACGAAATAACAATTATACCGCTTATTCGTGCGGTTTGGACTGAAAAATAGGTTAATTGATTTTATAAATAATTTTATTCGCAAAGTTCTCAATTTTTTTTTCGTGGTCATTTATCAGTTTAATGATCTAGACATCTTTGTATGATTAAATACCATTCAATTAAAATTTTCTAACAAATCTGAATTTAGTTCAATGAGATTTTTTCATTTCCTGATACGCTTTCATGACATAATTTATGACATTTTAGAGTAGCAAATCTCATATTTTAGTTTGTGCATTAAAGTAAATTTAGAAAAGGTTGTTGATTTTTAAACGTTTTTTTTGTATACAATCCTGTCAATATTTATACTAGTAAAAGGCTTTGTTATCGAAACAGCTTTCCGTAACAAACATTTTAAAATAAGCTGACAGCGTCAATATTTGTTTTTTTAAAAAGTAAAACACTTCCTCTGTAAGTAAAAAAATAACGTGCGTATTTTTAAATTAGCCGATAGAGCATGCATCATGAAGCGCACAATTAAATAGAAAATGCGTATCGATTGATTGGAAAAACAGCACAGCTGTCGCTGAAAATATATATTTCTGTCGCTTCCCGCTGAAACAGGATCGGTGAAAAAAAAAAAAACGTATTACTGCGTATCTCTTATCCGTATGTCGAAATTCACGACGTATTATAGCATTCGTTTATGTCATGTCACAACCGGGATCTCAATAGGAAAAAATCTCATGAATGCTATGTTTCAATAAAACAATGCTTGTGTATTTTTTACAGATAGTTTGCGGCATCAGCTCGATGGTGATGGGCATGGTGGCTTTTATTGAAGAACGTGAAGAATTCAGTTTAGCGCTCGGCATTCCGGCCGGCGCCGTCACTGTACTGGCAGCAGGTAAAAAACATTTCTCGGACCCGAACTGGCGTCAAACGACAACTATATTCGTTTCGTGCTATTGGTTTTTTTCCCTAATGCAACTATATTTTTCCTGTCGACGTTCGCTCTCGGTGCGTGCGTACGATAGAGAGAACACAGAGAGATACAGTTGAATAAAAATTCATTATATTCACTACAGATCGATGAATAATGCATTTTTATTTGAATTGATATTGAAATTTGTTTCTAAATTTGACTCATACAATTCGATTCTATCATCTTACGATTTATGTGAAAGTGATTTATTGCACGGAATAACATTAGCATTTTTCTTATTCGAACTGAATAGCTGGTGCGTGAAATGGAAAGGTTCAATGTTTAATGAAGATTTCATTAATAAATGTTATGTTCATTTTATAAGTCCATCGCAATTAGAAACTTGAACAATAGAGCCTTTTCTGAAAACAAAACGAGTTCAATATTATCATTTGTCCACTATTTTATAAACAAATAATTATTTGGTCACTCCATAGCATTACTATTATCTTTCATAAAACATTTGATACACAAAAGACATATTACAAGATTTTTCTGCAGCTCGCAGTCTGAAGTTTGAAAAGCATATAAACAACAATGAAAATGATCAGTTCAGTGATTCCTTCAGTATTTGGAAAATCTGTATTTGTTGTTTTATTAAAATTGACTAATTTCCATTTACAAAAATATTTAAATATTGTTTTTGTTTATTTTGATCTCGAAACGTATAGATAAATTCGACGAATAATTTTATAGGATATCATTATATATATATATATATATATCTAAAAACAAAATCATATAATTGAATAAAAAAACATAGATGCTACACCGTGTGTAGGAAGAAAATAATGAGTTGCTAGAGGATATTTTTATTGATGAATCTTTAAAGGTCGAGATTTGAATGTCGGATTGATGAACGTTGGTGTTTGAGTTCTTCTAATGCTATTTTTAAAAAAAATGAGCATAAACAAAACGCGGAATACAGTGACAGAGCTACGTCGATGTGATGTAACATTCTCGTACTATAATATCCAATTATCTTGCCAAATAATTCTCTGCGAACATATTGATTACATCTTCTACGAGAACGAACAACAAGTTGTCATTTGTGGGGATGATCATTTATTAAAAGGTGTTTGTTTATTTTTTTTATCATTCGAAATAATTTACTCGTTGTTAGTTGTCGGATAATATTTCGTATAATATATATATATATATATATATATACATAGCAGAAATTTTTAGAATTATTAAAAAATATTTAGTTTGAAATTTCTGTTCTCTAGGTTAACAACTTGCTTGTTTAGTTATTTTAAAGCAAATTCGAATTTATATTTCGTTTTGGAAATTATTTTTTTTTCATCCCACAAACCAAAAAAATGTTTTTCTAGTCAAAATGATTGAATAAATCAATATTTTACGTATCAGTTTAGTTGCATTGACAGGGAAGTCATTTTGTTGCAATAAAGTTCTGACACTGGTTAAATTCATTATCACAGATGAACACTTTTTTTTATCACACAACTTTCTGGTCAAAATTGTTTAGTAAATCATTAATATTATTGTGTTTGAAGAACTGTTAATTTAAAAATCTATAATATATTTTTTTTTTTAAAACGACATTTCTTTGGAATCCAGAAACAATCTTCTATTAAATTATTCTATTAATATTTTTTTTATTAATGAGTTGACTATCATTTTATTACAATTCGTTTTTTTTATTTTTTCATTAATATTTTTATGATGAAATGGCTCAAAGTTTCAATATAAAAAATATAAGCGAGGTCAGATTTTTGTTATAAATAAATCCGACACATTTTTCAAAAATTCCAAGCTTATTTTTTTTAAAAAAATGTAAATAAAATTAAACAACACTATTTATGAATAAAACACATTTCAGAACTATGCACAGAGAATTATTTCGAACTGTTTTTATTTTTACTATGCATATACTTTTAAATTTCAATTATTTAAATCTAATCTTATTGAATCTTATTTCTCGCAAATCAAGTTTCAATATAAAAAAGGAATTTTTAACCCATAAAAACATTTTTCATCTGGTTAGGATATTTTTAATCTCACAAAGACATTTTTTATAACAATTCCAAGTATTTCTCTTCAAAAATTGTAACTGTTTGACAAACGGTCCTTGTAAATGCCTCGAAATCTTGTAATTTGTTTACAAACACCCTTTCTTTTATAGTAATCCCTGTAATCTTACCAGATCCTAAAAGAATAATGGTCTAGTACGACCGCATCCAGCACCAAACCATCTAAATTTTTAAACATTGTATAGATTCAGTACCTGGATTAATTATGAATTGTAGTATTTTATCATGAATTTATTTGATTATAAAATGTAAAATTCATTATTTATCTCAGAATCAGTCAATAAATAATTGAGAATCTGGAATTGCACGAATTTTTCTGTAAATCTTTCAATAAGAACATATTTGTTTTTATGTTTAAAAATAGTAACAGCCATTTAATCAAATCAATATAAAACTCTATATATATAAATATAGTGGGCGAGATATTCCGATAGAAAAAAAAAATAAGTGCTGATTGAAGTATAAAAAAGTAGAAACATAAAATGTAATTAAATCAGAAACGATTAAATTTCAGTCTATGTAACTGTAAGCCGAACAAAATGAATTACATATAGAACGATTTATAGATTATGAAAGTATTTTATGGCAATTTTTTTCATAAAATAACACCACTAAGGATTAATTACTAACGGTAGACTTTTTCGACGTTTCACAGTTTTTCAATTTCGTGTTCTTCTTTTCATTACGTCGTTTTTTTTTTTAAAAAAAAACAGTCTTCTAAATTATCTTTTTTCGTCGTCTGTATTAAATTATAATTTCTTTTAAACTTGTTATCTTGTATCATTTTCAAGCTCATAATTCCTTACTTAAAAATTCACAACTGGTACCGTTTCATTTATATATATATATATATATATATATATATATATATATATATATATATATATATATATATATAATAGGATTTGAATTTTTTAAATATGTATGAGTGTGAATAAATATTTTAATTTTTCTCTTAAATAATAAGAATAGCTGGCTTTTAATTAATGTCTGTATATTTTAATGATTCAGTTTCTATCTTTGCAGAGTACACATTAGATTTTTTTAAATGAAGTATACATAAATTAATCTCAGTTGCAAAAAATGTCATTAGTGTACCTTAATTCCAAAAGCGTTCATGCGAAAATATAAAAAAGAGAAAAGATAACCTCTTTGAATTAAACTAAACGATTTTTTTATTAAAGCAGGTCAACTTTAAAAAGATTAAAATTGTTTGATATTTATTTCATATTTTTTCCTACATGAAATTTCATGAAAAACACAAACAAGCACAGGATTTATCTACATTTTACCGTATTATTTTCCACGTATGTTCAAATCTCCTTTTTGATACACGCAATTTATTTCCATTCATATTCTTTTTATTTCGCATCGTCGATGAATTTTCTCCTCCGGTTATATTCTTTATTTTTATTTCAAATTCTTTGAAAGTACGAGCTCTATTATTAATTGTTGCTTTACTGTTTTTTTGAAATGACGCATCTTTTCCGTTTGTTTTGTTCAACATTATAAATAAATTCTTTGTCTTTTTTCCCTTTTGTTGTTTCATATAAATATTAATGAATATATAAATATATATATATATATATATATATATGTATATAATAGGATTATATTTAGTATTGACATTTATGCAGGAAATAAAATTTTATTATCGATAATATTTATTTATTTGTACAAAAATTATTCATTCAACAATGTCAGTAATTTATATGAACGATAAATTTCTATAGATTTATTGAAAATGTCGCATTAAAAGAATATAAATAACGGAATGAAAATATTGAAATGCTAATTTGAGTGTGTAATAATATTTCAATTTATATGGCGTACTTTAAATTTAGAACGAAAGCGACAGTCGGTGTATTAATGTATTCAATACTCAAAAAATCTCACTTTTATCTGTGAGGTGTCAATTTTTATTCGGTCAAGAAATTTTTATGACTTTTATCGACTACAATCTATATTCCAATACATAAGTGTGTGTATATGTACATGTATATATATATATATATATATATGATTTTTATTTCATTTCCCACAGAGATTTCATTTCAATACAAATAGTAACCGCATTATAAATAAAGTTTTCAATAAAAATTTTCAGTTTAATTTTTCCGGCATATATATATGGCATATATACATTTCTTATATTCAGTAATTACCGCATCTAATGTTACATTTTTCCATTTTTTTATATTATATTAACTATCGTCCGTTTTTAATCTCTTCATCGATACTACAAACCAAATATATAGAATATCTCTAATGTTTATTTAATTTTATATTTAAATTCCACGCAAACAGAAAATATTCTTCCCTCTCTATAAATACAATTACCGCACCATAATCAGAGCTTGTTTTTCTGACGGATGCTCCTTTGACGTGCAAGAAATCACTTTCGCAGACAAAAAGAATACGTTTGGGAAAGACTACGAGTGTGCTCAATATTTTTAAATGAAATTCGTGATCCGACTTTTACAAGACAAAAAAATGTTTGTACCGGTACGCAACGAGACGCGTTATATCACGTTTTTCAAAGACAGTAAATTCTGAAATATCTCCTCTGTCGAATGTTTAAAATTGTTTGGTTTCGAATGAAAAATGTGAAGTGAGAAAATGTATGTCGTTTTGTACTTTTGTATCATAAATCTGGACAACAATAGACAATTACGATTTAATTCGAACCAGGAAATCATTTAAACTATATAAATTTACTCATATTAGAGTAAATATGAATTCAGATTGAAATTTTATTGAAAATTGAATAGATTAACAGCCGTTTTTTTTAAAAAAGAGATTATTCAGTTCAGATAAAATTTAATATTGTTACCGCAGAAAACTAGAATCGAATAATTTAATTACACATCCCTAAAAACGCCGGGCATGAATTTAAATATACAGGTAATATATTTATAAGTAATTAAATTGTAAATTTTATACATACATACATTTATATATATATATATATATATATATATATATATATATATATATATATGTTTGAGCATGTACATTATTAAACCGCACTTCTAACAGCTGTAAGTATTCACACCACTCGTGGATTCGATGGATATCGAGCATCGACGTGTCCTCCAGGATCGCGTTTACGCTTCCTCGGCCCCAGTATACGTGTCGCCGTGCCCCTGTGCGTAGTTTGGGGCTGCGCGTGTGTTTTACAAGTCGCGCTGCTCACGCAAGCGACGCGGAGCCTCGCGCCGGAACCACCGACACCGTCGCCGGGTCCCGACGACTGGGGATCGTTACCAGATCACCGTGACTTGGTTGTACTAGCAGGCATACAGGTATGTATTATGTTGTCAATCTGTATCATTTGCATATTTATAATTCGTCGCGGCGGGACACGCGTTCAAAATAAATCAACTGTGAGCCATGAATATTCGATAAAAGATTGAGATTTAATACGGTCGTACATATATATATATATATATATATATATATATATATATATATACATAACGTAATTAAGATGATTTCTAAACAAAATAGAGAACGATAACATATGTTTTACCAAATTACAATCGAATTAAAAAATAATTATTCAAGATTTCTTGCAGAAATACACAGAACAAACAATTAAAACAGATTTTGAAAAAATAAAAAAAACTCTTTTCAATCAAATATGTATAAAATATTTGGAACAAACTGCAAAATGGAATAGGATCTAAAATTAGCCAGCAATCAAAACACAGTTCAAATTTAAAAGATTAACAAAGGACTGAAAATTACAAGTGAATAATACAAAGGAGATCGGATACGAAAATATTATCAACATAGAATGTCATAAAAAAAAAATTTAAACTCTTTTAATTCCCCCAATGAAATTATATTTTCTAGACGACCAATCGATCTGCTTTCGATACACTTTTCAAGAGTTTATAAAAGTAAGGAAATATCTAGATATAGGAAACCTATTTTATTTTATCACAAATTATCTAAAAAAAAGGAAGTTTGAAACAGGGGTATCACTCACAATAAATTAATAATCATAATAGAATTATATTGGTATAAAGTCATATTTATAATAAGCTAAATACTTATTTAAAAAAAACCACGAAATTATATTGAAATAGGTTCTATGTATACATTAAATATTAATTAATTAAGTAATAAATAGGATAATAAGTTAAATATTTTATTTGATTACTGCATTTTTTATAAAATAAATCATTCTGTAAACAGGACAATTATTAATCGGCGTTTAGGATTCAATACTGCAAGTCCTGAACTGATTAATATGTATGTCAATGTATATATATATATATATATATATATATATATATATATATAAGAAGAGAGAGAGAAAGAAAGAATTCATCCAGCTCCACGTTCATGAAATTACACATACAAAGTATCGTGACAAGTGTGATTTATAAGAGAAAATTATTCTCAAAACATGTTCCACGATCAACAAAAACATACATACGAGTAGCTGGAAACTTTCATGTAATATTGTGCAGTTAGTTTCGAACTACAAACATTAACGTGTCTACATATATATATATATATATATATTTTTTTTTTTTTTTCGTGTATTTTTTTATCAAACAGTACCGGTTCAACTTTCTTCTGCAAGACATCTTTATTGGAAAAATATATCTTTATTGTATTCAAATGAAAAGTACAGAAACATGATTTATTTTCGATTTTCTTTTGTGTTGCCGGTACTGAAACTGACAAGAAAATCAAAAAGTGTTTAAGTTAATATTATTCTGTATAAATGTTTTTGTGCATAGAAATGTTAATAGAAATTTCAAACCAATACTTTAAAAAATTTCCAATCGAAATCTATTTGATTCATCAGATGAATACTGGTACAAGAGAAAGTGTTTTCTTCGAAATTAATTTTCCTGTATCACATTGATGGACGGTAACTTGAAAGTGAACCCTTTTATATATGTAATATACATACATACGTATATATATATATATATATATATATATATATATATATATATATATATTTGTAATAAACGTCAAGAATCTCAAATCTGCCATTTACACGTGTAGTTGAATGTAACTTCTTTTGACAAACACCGTGTCTTGATTAAAGTATAGCGAGATAACATTCAACTGATTGACGTTTCACTTCAATGATGTCAGACAAGTTTAAAGTTTTTGATATCGATTTGAAAATTTATAAGCAAATTAAGAGATTGTCCAGTGATTGTTGTTCTTTAATATCACTCGAGGTTCTGTTTTCTACTGCTAGTTTCCTTACGAGTATCATCCTCAGATAGATTTGAAATAATTCATTAATCTGATTAGTTATTTAAAATCTACTTGGCAACGATACATTTATTGAAAGTATAAGTCGAAAATAGAAAAAAATGTAGTTCAATTAATATTTTGATTATACTCTGAAAAAAAACTTGCATTCTCAACATTAAAATGAAACTGTAACAGTTCTTCGGGTTTTCAGTTAGAGATATTCGATTGTGATTGGTGAAAAAAATCAGAAAGAAAATGAAAAAATTCACAGATTTTTTTAAAAACTCCAAATTGGTGTTTTTAATGTATCTGTTGATTTACATGCGGGTATTTATGGAAATATCTTTACAGATATTCTTAACAACGACAACACTGATCGTCGTCGTAGTGCTAGTACGTATCGACTGCAAGTACGATCCCGACTGACCAGGGCCGGCCTCGGACTTACATGCAACAGGTACACAAGGCGCAATCGGTGTCAGTGTTATCGGCGGCGCGACGATACCAACGTGCACGACGAGCTGTGCAGTCGTGGAGCGAGAGAGGCCAAGCCGCGTGGCTTGGCAGGTTTGACTGCGCTATCGTCGACGAACCCATAGGACCTATGACAGTGAGTACAACTTTCCAACAAACTTGACGAACGGTCAACTACGGCACTCATTCATATTTGTTTGGAAACAATGAAAAATGTTCTGTACAGTGTGAAATAAAACGCGAGACTCTCGTCGAAAGTAAACGAATTTCCTACCGTTTCGCATGAATAACACACCATATGAGCCAATGGGGTTGTTATTTTTGTTTTGATAACATTCTCTGTCTGGGAAATTGTGAATAGTTGAAATGTGTTTTTAAAGTTTTACCCTGTTTGAACGGGAAATCGCTGCTCTGTTTGATGGCACGTCCTTGATAGAATTCTTCATTTAGTTTTCAAACTTTCATATTTATATACACATACATATTTTTGAAAATATTTAATTCTTCAGCAACTATCTTCGCATACAATACTTACGAACTATTTATTTGATGAATTTTGATATTATCTTTCTATTTATAATTTTATTAAACATTAAACAAACATAAAATCATAGAAAATCGTTTATTTTCTATATATATATATATATATATATATATATATATATACCTAACAAACTCCTAATAAATATTCGTTTTTATTAAGAACTAAATTTGATAACAATACAGTAATTGTATTCAATTAATGCGTAACACAAGCCATAACAGCTTCATATAAAAAGATCCGGTGACTCGATAAACAAGAAATAATAGAACTCGCAGGTCCTCGTGACAATTTCCTATTTAAAATTCAGCGAGTAACAAAAGGTGATAATGAATTACCGCTTACGGATTTAATAAAATCGCGTTTCGTTAGAGGATAGTGAACTGTGAACATTTCGACAGACAAAAGGAATATGATTAAAATTCGAAACGGTACAGGACAGTAATTAAAACGAGAGAGCACTGTGTCGTCGTTTTTAAAGCACACCCTCGACACTGTCAAACTTATAAGACGTCTCAAATAAATATTTATATTTTCTTATGTAAATAGGTATCAAATCACAACGCTGACTTTTTATTATGAACTTGATTGTATCTTCCAGAGTGTGTATCTGTATTTGTATATAATTGTAAAGAAAAATAATATTCTTGTATGTCCGCGTGGATTGTATATACTCTCTCATCTCGCCAGTTTATTTTCTAAGTCGTGGAGATAATAAAAGAATATAAAACGAACTGTGTGTTGTTTTTGTATTTACCCTGATTGTTTTTTTTCGTTCGTTGTTTGTATAAAGGTCACGGAACATGGATTAATTAATTTCAGTACTTAATGAAATATATATTTCCTGTTGAAAAATTAACAGAAAGTTTAAATGGTTTAGGAGAGTATAATGTGTTTTTTAATTAGTTGTTGTAAGTACTGCTTACTTTTTGAAACATTTCAAAAAATTTAGTTTACACTTTCAAACCTCCATAAAAAGTATGTTAGTAAATTTAAATATAGTAAGTAAGTCATTTTATATTACACTTTTTTAATAAAATTCTTAAAGTGATAGAAAAGACAGTTTAGAGTAGATCACACTACCGTTCGATGAGACAGAAATAAGGAATTTCGAAACTAGCATCGAACTTTTAATATCCTATAAGCCAAATTATATTGAAAGTAAGCGTAAAAACAGATATAAAATAATTTACAATCACATTTAATGATCTTGTCGTTATCAAAGAAAAGAAATGGTTTAGAAAGCATCAACAATTTCATATCACGAAGTTAATCTTTTCATTTTGGTTATAACAACAGCTAAATATATTTTGATAAAGGTTCTCTTTTTATATTGTATTCAGTTCATAATAAAGATAGATACGAAAAATGGTTCACTGGTGTATCTCCAATTGAAGATTTATTTTTAAATAGAAAGACTGTATTTATTCAAAAAAAAGAGACGGAAAATAAAGAAAAAGAAAGAAAATATAGCCTTTATTGAATTGATTATAGTACGGAGCTATAATTATTTGATTTTATACCTAAATCCTCTTGATGCATCCGACGGTCTTTATCTTTTTGGATTGTTACAGTCTCTGTCTTCTATTATTTAGTATGTATTAATATTCATGAAGATTTAAATAATTCATATTCTATCTGAAGAACACACATGCTAACTAGTAGTATAAGATAAAACTCGAGTGATTCAAAAGGATTAAGATCGCTACGTCGATTGTGGTAAAATTTGATAAAAAAAAGTAAGTACAACTTAATTTAAATAACATAAATTATTTTTAAGAATAGACTTAATTTGTAAGTTTGATAAATCGGAACAAACTCTATTCTTGATTTTTTAATCTAGAAGAGATGATAACCAAAAACAATTATCAAGGATTCGTTTTAAATACGTGAAATAATTGAATATAGTTTATCATAAGGCTCTATAAATAAATAATTTTTTTAAAAAAATGAACCGAGACCGAAATTTGATACAGAATTTTCGTCACCTAACCTCGCCCTATCTATTTTACTAGAACGAAAAAAAACGTTCAAACATTCGAAACAATATCGATGGAAGACGGCAACTGAAAGAGGGATATTTTTTTAAGTTTAAACTGGACGAAAACATAGACTAAGACAAGCGCCAATCCGCCGGTACATTTCACAAAAATATGTTAAGTCGCGCCGTCGTAAATTAGATAAAGTTTTTTTCTCGCATCCAATAAAATATTTGTCGAGACTTTTCAACAGTTCTCCGTTCCGACTCTCGTTTAACCGAAACGGTACTGTACAAATATGTTATACACACACACGTAAAGAGACAGACAGTGGGTGATAGTTCTTTGAGGAAACTTCGTTAGTTCACGAACAGCTTCGGAAGTGATACCTGCGAGACACCAACGAAAAGTTGTTCAGCCATGCAGAAAAGCTCCTGTTTTCAAATAATCCTTTATGGATCTCATGGTATATTGACACGTATGCCGAGTCCGCAAACTTGTATCTCATTACATGATTGTGTCGTATTGGTTCAGACGAATATCAATTTTGAACGAAGGAGGGGTTTGGGATGAAAATATCAACATAGCACAATGCTCTCTATCTATCTATCTGTCTATGTACATATACATATATATATATATATATATATATATATATATATATATATATATACTACAAAGTATTCAAATAACTGACACAAATTAATTAACTTGTGATTGACATGAAACAAAAATAAAATAAAAAAATATTAATTTCAAACGACTTATTAAAGAAATGACTTTTTTATGATATAAAATATTATACATTGATTTCATGCAAAATCTAACTTCGTAGTACCTAACATAAAATTATAAATTGCCCGCGTCGTTGTTAACAAATTAATTAAAGTTTTTTAATAAGCGCGAACGTCGTTACAGATTTTCGCTAGAATTACTGTATGTACTATTGTTTAAAAAGTTTTTTTCCACGAACCGTTGATACGAAGTCACGTCACAGATCATCCAAGTTATATTAGCTGTCATAAACATATAAACAAATCAAAAACAAGCATTATGAATCGCGATTTTCGTTTAGATTCTCAACCGGCGAACGTTTCACTAATACAATTTGACTCCATAAAACATTCGTATTGAATTGTATAAAAAGTATGGTTCGAATCTCGAACAGAAAGTTTGGTTGAAGGGAATTCGAGAAAGAAAAGTTTTCAACGGAAGAAGAGATATATAATATAAATTATATTAACATGAAAATATCCTTTTTAAGGGTTCCATTTAAATAATAAAACTTATAAGGAATTAATCTGTATGCGGATAACATGTTTGAAAGTTGATAAAATTAAATACAACTGTGGTTTTAATGAAATAAGATATACCTTAAAAATTGACTATTTAAGAAGTGCGTCGATTTTGATATCTCTTAATGTCTGAAATAACATTCTTTGTGATTTAATGAAAATTGGATAAATAATAATTGATGGAATAAAGAAGGAAATCTGAAAAAACTTGGTAGAAATATGATATTGAAAATTATTTGAACGTCACAATACAATTCTTACATTGGCTAAGTTCACTAAATTTAATTAATATGATCAAAAATGAGATTTTTCTGTATCTTCGCGCTCTGAGTATGATAGAATATTAATCGAAATGCGTACAAGGAACAATCAATAATTATCAACAATTATTTATTGAGCATTTTTATGATTCACAAGGTGCGTTTCATTCATTCGAGAAAACGAATGTAGTCACAATATTCGAACTGTTTGGTAATATCATCAAATATGAATTGATCAGGAACGATTTTATAGTTTGTGTGATGAAGAGATAATTTATTTGTGAAAATTATTTGAATATCTATCACTAGGAAAAAGAATAAGAGACGTATCTCATTGGTCTTGGATTTTGGAAATGGAAGAAAGAAAACTATTTGATTGTTATAGCAAGCGATAAGAAATTCCGATGTTTAGAAATAAATAAGTAAAGTTTAGCTCTGTTTAAATAATATACACATTTTTCACATATTACAGAATTACAAAGTTAAATTGAAATCAACTTGTCCTGCATCTACAGATTTAAAGAGATATGTATCAACCAGAAAACAATTTCTACTGTTAATTTATTTCAAATTCGATCCAACACTTGTCAATCGGTCGCTAGTCATACATGTCAGCCACCGAAACACAACACTACATTTTATTCGTCACTCTAATCTTTTACATACATCAACTTAACCCCCATAATTCCGTTGTATATACATTTTACAATGTTACCAGGTCGTATATCAAGATAACTAACACTTTGTAAACGTACGTTGAGGAAGAAACGCGCACAGTTATGTGCCGGTGGCGGGTGGAATGTGCAAATTTGAATGAAATTCATTCAGAAACGTATAAAGTGAACACGCTGCATGATGGTAGAGCTGTTGTTGTACCCAGTTTTAAAATGTTTTAAGGCGATGGAACGTTTCGGTACTGCATCGAGAGTTCGTGTCAGATTAGTTCAATATACACAAACAATTATTTCCGGAAGACATAAGATAATACTTCGTTATGGGGTGTAAAATAAATATGGGGTGTAATTTAACATCCATTTATATTATTCTAATTATCAGTCCTTATTTGATAACTTCTCAATTTAAAATCTAATGCTTCAAAGATTCAATAAAGATTTTTATTATTTTTGAGATCTTTGAATATCTGTGCTTGCATAAATTCTATCTATATTCATTCAATAAAACTCGAACTATATGAACATATAAGAACAGAAAAAACAGCTTTTTTTCATATTTTATGACATCCACACCTCTTTAACATAATTCATAGTTCGTATTCCGTTATAAATAAATTTCTTCATTCCGTTGTATTTATAAAACGATTACACCAAAATATATCAAACGACTACTGCTGCAGACACTTTATTCCTTTTAATATTCGAATATTAATTTTTCTCCATACCGACGATAAATAAAATAATATCGCTATTTAATATACGCGACATTCCCGCACATCTATTTATATAACACACACACACATACACACTGTAGGCGTGTGTTAGTGATTTCATTCCGTCTCTTCGCGTCGCTGTACTAACAAAGAAATATTTCAAAGTTCTTGAAAACAACGCCAAAGCATATCTTGTGATTTCACATAGCGATGAACATAATGTAACGCTGTGTGTAACATACCGTAAAAAAATGTAGGTATAATTATCAGGAACCACACATTTTAAGTGAGTGAGCATATTTTCTGTTATTGCTTTGATGCCGAAATTACTTGATATTCATTGGATGTTTTTCACGTTCTTCGTAACAACGCTCCCTGTTATTTGTGAATTTCTTCTCGGTTTCTTTCCGGCTTTAATTCGTTTTCTGTTTATATAAATATCGACATGTATATATATATATATATATATATATACATGTTTGTACATATATGTATAAGTTTGTGTATCGAGATTTGAAGATAACAGTAACAATTTTCTTTTCAGCAAACAACCAATTCTATTTCGAATCACAGCTGTCCATTCTGATTGAAGTGTTTTGTGCCTTTCGTTTTTTCGTAGTGACGCAGTGATGGAGTTTCTGTTGTCTTCATTTCTTTCTCTTGCTACTTACATACAAAAAGCTCAAACGAGCACGAACGTGAAAAGATTGATTTAACGAAAAAACATGTAAAATGTATAGGTACTTATTTTCTATTATACATACATACATACATACATATATATATATAAACATAAAGATAAGCTGAGGAAGAATATTTTTCTAGCTACGTTTATATATTTCAACTGTGCTATATTTTATAACAAAAAAAATACAACCGAGTCTGCGGATGTGTTCGTGCTATTTTATGTTAATACATTTACAGACAAATAAAAAATAATATTGCTAATAAAAATGTGATTATGTAGTTCTGTTCGTTTAATGCTGATGGCACTACAGAAAAGATACATTTGTTTAATTTCACCTATTTTATAATTCAATACAGTTAGTGATTTCAATAGAAAGATTTATAATTTTCGATTTTAAAAAAACACTGACAAATAATAAATCAAAAGTTTTAAAAATATTTCAAGCCACGCATATAAATGAACTACTGATTTTTTGTTGAAAATCTATCTATCTACTTATATATATATATATATAGAGAGAGAGAGAGAGGGAGATATGTATGTATTAATGAGAATGTGTGTATGACCCAGTTCAATGTATATCAAATGTAACAAAAAAACCTTTGAGGCAAAGGCTGCCTGCATTTGAAGCCGATTGATACACGGAGTCTCATTGAAAATTGAATGCCTAGTATTTCAAGCGTTGTCAGGTTAATTTAGATGTGTCTCTGTAGTACTAGTCTCAAACAATGATACTGTTTCAATCAAAGGGAAATTTAGGTCAGAAACAGATCCATCTGTATAAAGTCTGTACATATAATCATCGCTGTTTACATTGAAACAATTTGAATAAAATCAGTGATAATACTATTATTACATTTGACACTCTGGTTAAATGAATTTTCATAAATGTATTCTTTTTTCACCCAGCGGACCACAAAAAATATTACTGATCAAAAATGTCCAATTGTTGATCATTTTCGACTGTTGATAATCCGCATAGAAATCCAGGTGTAGATTTTACTTAAAATTTTATGAATGATTCAATTTAAAGGTACTGAAGTAATTTTTGCATGTAATAGATAAATAGAATAGTTGCACATAGAGTCATAACATCAATAATAGATTATCATGGTTTAAAAATATTTACAAATTGTTTATTAAAGACAAATAACTTTTGAATTTGTTTGTTAGAAACTTATAACACACACACACATATATATATATATATATATGATTTATATTAGAAAAATATATAGAGGCATGATTATATTAAAGTATACGGCAGATAAGCGATATACATTATATACACATTTTTATACAGCGATAAGCGACTCCTCTTTGAATAAATACAACTATATACGGTGCTTTGTTCGGTTCACAAAAAAAGTCTACGGCGACAAGCTCCGCGAACAAAACGACCGGTCGACTACTTTACAAATTACAAGACTTTGTGTATTTTTCGCGCTCGTGGAAATAAATTCATTTATCATATACGTGTTACTTTTAAAAAATTAACAGCACATATTTTTATGTCGAGTTCATAATTAATCACTGCGTCCTGCGCTTTTAATATATATATATATATATATATATATATATATATATATATATATATATATATATATATATATATATTATATAACGTTAAATATCAAAACATGATGTATAGTCGTCCACTAATCTCTGTAAACAATTTTTCGTTCTTGTATGACGATACTGTTCCCATGTTGATTTCGATGAAAATGTGAGAATAACTGGAAAAATAGGACTATAAATATCAAGTTATGGCAATAAATCAGCCGAATTCTCAAGTATTCCATAATAAAACCTGACGTAAAAGAACCACTTCTTGTTTGTTGTGTGTGTGTTTTTTTTTTGTTCATTTGTCAACAGAAATGGGAGATTCAGCTCGTGCTTAATCATAGAAACGACTTCACGAATTTACCATTTTTCATGAGTTTGCGTTTTCTCTTTTTTTCAAAAATATGAATTTCTAACAAAACAGTCGTGGGACAAAAAAAATTTATGAATAAGAATTGATAAAATGGTTTGAATTCAGTAAGGCGCGCATGTTTTATTTATAACAAAACCGACAGTCGTTCAAAATCATTGCTCTCTGGTTTACGGAGGGCTTGATTATTGTTTCAGAAAAAAAATCATATTTCCATATCTTGTTTATATACAAATGTAAATTTTTATACATTTATATACCATATATAAATTTAATTCATATATATATATATAAGAAGTGTTATTGTTATTTATAAGTATGCATATACATATTTATGAATTTTCTTTTAAAAATTTCAGAGTCATGGAATTGTACATATAAACATTAATATATCCAAGGAAAAAATTACTGAGTCGTTTTTAAGCTTATAATTTTTTATATTTAAATTGTTTAATATAAAATCGATTGAAAATTAAAAAAAAATAATCTAATCTTATAATAAATTCTAAATAACCATTCTTTTACTGAATTAAAAAAAAATATTGAAAGGATCTTTAATTCACTATATCCAAACAGTAAGGATGGACACCCGAAAACGAATTTACATGTTTTAATTATTATAATAATTAAACTTTTAAAATTATAAAAAAAAATGTTACTAGTACATAATTTATACACACCAAACAGATACTGAAAAATTCAATAGTTTCAAAAATATATATGACTATTATTGGTTGAGTAAATAAAATCAATTGTCATTTGCAAACTTTCAGTTTATAAACGTTTAAAGATCGTTAACAAACTAAAAATTATTTCATATGAAAATCAATGAATAGAAGACGAGATATAGTTTTATTTTCATAACTATCAATCTTTAATATTCTTTCAATATAGTTCTGACATTGTCGATAAATATATTTTCACAGATAAATTATTTTTTCGTTTCAAAGACCACAATATTTTTTTCTGATCAAAAATGTTCAATGAATTATAATTGATTGTTGCTTAATTCAACAGAGATGCCATCATCTTTCCAACAAGGTACAGAAATAGGTCAAGGATAATAATTTAGCAGATATTTAAAAAAAAAATTAAAATTGAATATTCGAGTATTAAACCATTTGTGTAAATTCATTTAAATTGCCACTCACACATTTCTCATAAATCGTTTAAATATTTGTCCATCTATTATCTGAAAAATCTCCTCTCATATAATTTATCAATCTATAAAAGTCAATAGGTACTTGTGTATTATTTGTAGATTTTAATAGATTGATGAACTATATTATTTATACAGTTTACGAATCTACTTATAAAATTTTCCAATTTAAAAATTTATTCATTTCTTTTATTCAGAATCATCCTTGAAAACGAACAAATTAATTATTCTATAAAACTCTTTCCGCTTTTTATGCGATTCTAATTTTTACACTTGTCTGTATTTTTTGACAAATAAATAGAAAAAGAATTATTATTCTTCCAAATCAAACATTTGACAAGCATTCCACTGAAAACAGAGAATAATTTCAAAAAAAGACAGCACTTAATTTTTTTTAAAATATTCTAAATTCTGAAAGTAAATCAAATCGAATTATTCATAAGAATTTTCATACACACTATTCAACTTCTTATAATTAAAACAACGCCAGTGTTTAGGCTTTCATACGATTTAATAGATTATTTATATCTTAATACACGATATAATCAACGTGCACGTTATAAATTCTGTTTATTTTTTTAATAAAGTCCCGTGAAACTTTTCTATTGAAAAACTTTGTTTTATTAAAGTTGTAAACCGACGAATCCTGTACTGAAATAACCCCTAAAATATTTTATGTGGATTTTATTATCGCCGATACACAAACGCAATTCATAAAAACGAAACGCAAGATTGATAATACACACACACACACATATATATATATATATATATATATATATATATATATATATATATATATATATATAATACACGACATATTTTTTATAGGCTTTTAAAAAACTTTTCATATCTTTCGATTCAATTTAATCATTAAAAAATATTTAATAATATATTAATAGTTCTATTTATTTTTTTATACTTTAAAATAAATATAGGGACGGAGATGGATAGAAAAAATATGTATCAATATCGTTGCGTCTGAGTCCCGAAGCAAAGAACATAAAACAAACATTATATCACGGACACACATCAATCGCTTACAGACAAGACAGAATGGAAGTTGAAGTTTAACAAGAAGTTTTGTAAGAAGTTTAGGACAACATATGACGTCTACATCCGTCGCCTTATATGTTTCAAGAGTAACGTAAAGGATTTTGAAATGTTTTAAGAGTGTCTGGGTTTTTTTTTTAAAAAAAAATAAATTCCCGTATAAAAACGTTTTAGGTCGTCGTATAAAATAAATACATTTTAAATAAAGACATTTTTCTGTATTGAGAACTTGTAAGAATCTTTTACAATTTTAATCAAAATAATATACATGAAATTTGGAAACGGCTTGGAATGGACTGCTATAGGTTATAGTTTTGTTCCAAGTGGAATTCTTGCGACCATATCGATTTATCGCAATTATCATATAAAATTTTATAAATTTTTTAAAAGAATGTTGATAAAAATATAAAATCAAAACTGTGTGAGATTTATCAATTCTGTTTAATTGCTTGTATTGGGATATGAGAAAAAATCTATTGATGAGTTTTGTGAAACTTTATTGATTAATAAAATCTAGATTTATATATATATATATATATATATATATATATATATAGATTAAAATCACATGTGTTATTTGACCGTTTGTGTACTTTTGGAATCTTCAAGTCCCTTAAGCAAAAACTGATATTGTCCTGAATAAAAAAACTGTTTTAAAATTAGCGTTTTTTGTTTTCTAATGTATTTTTTCTTAATAAAAATTAAATTGTTCCTTAGTTAATAAATAATATATTGTTAATAAATGAAAGGTTAATAAATAATATATGATCCGAGTAAAAAAAAATAATGAACAGATTTAGAAGAGTCTGTATGTATGAGTACACGATGATATAACCATGCTTGTGTGTGTGTGAGTGTGTAATAAGGATCGATATAATCTAAATTTCCATTCCTCCACTAAGATCTGCAGTACGTCGTCTACGCTCGAGTATGAAGGAAATGAACATTGACCGCAGGCTAACAACGGTGCCATCCGACTGAGTAGTATCACAGTTCTCTGCTTCTAACGACTGTGTAGGGAAACACCGTCTCCCTATCTCGCGCAATTAGACTTGTTGACTTCCAGACAACTCATCAGTGCCCGCTCATTCCCCGATCCAGTGCGAACGTGTGTGTGTGTGTGTATCTCTGACAAGGGTCACCGCCGAGCTTGTATCAAATGGATTCGGATGTTTTTACAAATTACAATTGTTGATGTGACGTGTCGTGCCGTCATAAAAAAGTAATGCAATATCAAGATTGTTCTACGGATACACTGTGAACTAGCGCGGACCTGTTCTGTCAATTAAAATGTCAAAGAGCTGAATGTCCCGAACGGCAGGGTAAATAATTTAAATTACACCTAACGCAGGTGGTTTTCATCGAAATAAATCTTAAAATAAAAATGATGCTTCGGTGAAATTTTATCAAGAGCATTTTTAGCATATAATTATATAGTCTTTTACATTTCCGCGTTTTTTTTTTACTATACACCTGTTCATTGACTGAATTATTCCTGAACACATTACTACAATTTGGAAAACATTCAATAACAGTTCATGTAAAAGAAACACAAAATCATAATAGCAATATATTACTGAAAATACCTTTTTGTGAAACCGTGAAGGCCATCGATAAATAAAATAAAAACAACTGGACCAGTACGCATCCTCGGATCCATGTTTCAGTCCTTTTCTTTATATCTGTTACATTATTAATTTTTAATCTGCACGAATTTAACACGTGCCAAAGGAACCAAATTGTATTTTCATTAAAGAAAAAGCAGTAATTTTGTAATCTATTTACACGAGCAACGAATTGTTCATTTAATTAAAAAGAAAGTTACTCGCGTTGTTTAGCCGAGTAACGCCGCACGCATCCACACTAATAATAATTTTAGCATGATTAAACGTGAAGTACTTTTTTATTATCATATTTTCGCAGACGAGTTTGGTTCCTTACAACAACTAATTCACATAACAAAGATGAGTGCGTATAATGAAACTTTCTCTTTTAAAAATATAACGGTTATTGTTATGAGACTACAAAGGATGACATAAAAACAAACACACTTTAAAAATGTTATCTCGTGTATACAACAACCAGAAATATGTTAAGCTCGACATATACATATATATATATATATATATATATATATATATATATATATATATATACAGATAGATAGATATATGTAATAAAAACAAAAAGAAAGCATAAAACGAACGATAGAAGATAAATTAAATTTATGTATGTTTTCTTCCGATAAATCTTGCAACGGGTTAGATGAATATTTAATATAGGGCCATGTATGTTGAGAAAACGTGGAGCATTGTAAGTGCTGTATACCGTATGAAATCGAACTTTCGCATTCTGTTCTCTGTCCGACGGTTCGACTCTCTGTGCGAGTAGGTCAATAAAGTTATAAGCTGAAAACTTGAAAGGTTTATTTTATTTCGATCTCGAGGACGTAGAATCCGGCCGAGGGCCGTTATAATCCGGCGTCGTTGCACTTTAACGGCATATAAATGTATTTATGCTGCGTTTCGAGTTTCACGATCGCGTTCATATGATTCCGACAGGATAATTGGTACCGGAAAATGGTTAAACCGCGCGTGTGTATGTGTGTGTGTGTATGCGTATAGTCATCACGACCGTAACGAAAGATCTAATAGAGTTGTATCGTTAGTAGTTTCGTAAATTGATCTGTTTAGTGACAGGAATGCACTCTCACCCAAATCGCTTTTATCATCTGGCGAAAGTGTCGGAATCGAATTACACTAAGAGCAGGATCTGATGCTTTGATAACGTTTCGAGATTAAATTTGTCGGAACGTTCTTTCATCATACCTATATCTTTTTTCGATGATAAAGCGATTTTACAAACACGATTTAAAAAAGGGATCAGTACTAAAATATTTGTACTGGTACGATTAAGTCAGTTAACGGGATTGTTCCGAAATTTAATCTGTTTTTAATATTTCATCAAATCAATATGTGATGCAGTTTACTAATATTATTAACCACAAAACAGTTTTTAGAATGTGTTCACACCTAAATTGAAAAACCACAATAATCTTTCTATTCAAAAATAATCAATAAATAAATTAGTTATCGTTTTTAAAGTTGATGATTAATATAAATTAGCTATATCTGATTTGATAGTTTCTAAATAGAAATATCAACACTGGATACAGTTTTTTGCTACACGTTGAAACAACCAAATAGAATTTCACGGAAAATTAGTGAAAAAAAAAACCACCGAGCGAATGTTGTGGAACAACTAACATGGAAAGAAGCCTGCAAGCAATGCTTGACCCACTCATTTATGCTATTGTAACAATAGTCAGGTTTCACGATCGGTTAAAAGAATCATCAGTGAAGTTCCAGCTTGGTTAAACAAAATTAACTACTAAACAGATACAACTTTTTGTCGGTATTTTGTGTACTAATGATGTTTTGTAAACGACCGTATCTAATTCACTGTAAACACTCTCACATCACTGTCAGTTTTTATACATATTTTTACCTATTGTTCTTACTCAATTAAATATAGAATTCGATCCGTACGCCGAATATAATTATCTCATTTTTATGAAATATCAAGAAAGTACGTTTGCAATCTTACGGTACACATTTTGAGAACAGTTCGTATTGGAATCAATTTAAAAGTTGATTTACCGAGAAAGGGAACGCTAAAATTGATTTATACGTGTCACGTGTGTAACATATTTTTATGAACCCGCGTTTCTCGAAAGGGAACGTATATTTTCTTCTATTACACGCACATATATCTGCGTACATTTTCAATCGACGTTCGACACCTCACCTTAATCAAATTTGTTTTGAAAAAGAATTGTCTTTGTGTCATACACGAACATTATTATTCTATTCCCGGGCGTACAACGCGATGATCGATAAAACTGTACGTCGGAGAATCGAATATCGATTATTGAACATCTATATTTTTATATATTATAATCGGTGGATGTAACGTTGATTCTTGAGAAAAAATAATCGAGTCCTTCGGTTTATTTCGTACACGTGTGAAAGTTATTTGAACTTTCTGTCGTTTATTTATGGGAAAATGTATAACACTGTTTAAGAATTAGTGTACAGATTGTAAATACTAAATTATATTCATTAATTAATTGATTATTGATTAATGACGCTTTACTGGATTTCTTCTAAGAAAATAATATTGAGTGAAAACGATTCGCAAGATAGAAATACCTAATTTTTCAAAAATGATTTTTTTCTCGTCCCAAGAACCTCAAAAATTTTTTTTCTTGTCAAATATGTTCAGTAATTGATTACGAATATTTTATGACTGTTGCTTATATGCATTTCGAAGGCAATTCCATCATCATCATCAAAGCACCAAGATATAGGAAAATCTTAAAAAGTAAAAATTCTTTGTCAAAAGTGAATTTATCTACAGTGTCAGAATTGTACTGCAATAAAGGTCCAAATTTTTAAACAATGAATCCCATTGTGCCTGACAACATACATTTTTACTAATTTTAAGCCAATTATGGTCAAACTATTAGACACTTCTATTCATATTTTTAATTTAGAAAATATTATGTAAAAGTTTTTAAAATTTAATATTTGTAAATATACATGAGTAATAAATCTGTCTCTTTTAGTTATCAGTCTCTAGATAGGTTTGTTAATATCTCCATTCTTCTTTCATCAATCATTTTTTCTATAAATCTGTATAGTTGACAATTGAAGCCTCATATTGTTAGATTTATAAATTCTAGTCTTACTTTTCTCTATGGTTCTAATATCATCTTTTTTATCAATGTTTTAAATCTCAAAATATCTCATGGAATTATTTCTCTACAGAAAACGTATATTAAGTGAATAAAATTTGTAAATTAGTTCATTCTTGTGTATACAAGCTCGATTGAAAAAAAATTTAAATTCGGCCATTACTTTTCAAAGTTACTGAATGGATATTTAAAAAACAATATCCCCAGAACACCTCTACATTTTCATTCCAATTTGTACATTTAGTAAATTATTTATATTATCTCTTATCACTTTAACTGGAAGATATTCTTCCAAATGTCTACCCGAATATTATTCCAACAAACAACTGTTATTTTTCAATCAATATTAAAGCCCTATTGTGTCTATTTTATGATTATATTCCATATTTTCTTTGACACAATGTTTTCTTTTTATTTTAAACAATGATAAATTATTATAAAAATGTATGAATTTAATTATCAATTAATATAAACGCAGTAGAAACGCAGATATAATCAATGTTATATTTTTAAACCTACTTCTTTGAGCAAACTAACGAAGAGTTTAAATTACTAAAAAAATTTTTTTACTAATTATCATTTTTAAAATATATAACTGTAGATATTTACTCCTTTGTAGTATTTATTATAGAGTAATTATAATATAATTAAATGAATCTAATGTATTTATATTTACTTAACATACATAGATATATGCATTAATGAAAAAGTACTTTATAAAAATTATCTTGCATCTTTATTATTAAAAAAATCTATAAAATGAGTCGACCATCCACCAGACTTTTAAGTGTTCGGAGTGATGAGGGTTAACATGTATAAAATTGTATATAAATAACTGACCTAAATAATTTTTATCGAAGCATTATAAAGAAATGGTAAAATTTCGATATCAATAAAATGCGTCGACTCGACTTGATATATGTGCACAAATAGTGCGTGTGTATGATTGACGACATAACTGAATATTACGATGTCAATAAATTCGTCTCGAATCAAAAATTAATAAGTTATGATGCGGACGTTGGTAATCAATGAAGCGCAGACATTCGGCCGGACGCGTACGTGCTGTGATAAATGGTGAAGTGATGTTGACCTGCCATTAGTTGTCACTGATATCTGGCCGTGATGTGCTCGGCGTCCGTCTCGCTGGCGCTTTCAAGTGGACGCCTTCACAACTTCTTTCATCGATATAACACCTCATAACTCAGCTCACGGGCTCGACTTGTAAAATATCTGTCCGTCAATCATCACCGATCTGATCGTCGCTTCGCAATTATTCCAACTGCTCTTTCTCAATCAGATAATGCAGCACACGAGAATAATTTATAACGCGAAAACACATACATTTATTCTAATGATACTTAATGAGAGTTGACATTTTTCTCTCGGCTACATCGTATGTTTCATGTCAACTTTTTTCTGAAAAATGCAAATTATGCAGTGTAAACTTTCGTACATTCGCGCTATCTTCTTGCCGTGTTGTAATCTGTAACCCGAGTGCAGCGGAAATTCTGTGCTTGCGGGAAAGACCTTTCAGGCCGCGAATAAATTTATCGTTAGAACAGTTCATGGAAACAGGAAATGTAGAAAAACAGAAAAAAAGTATGGGTTAACCTAGACCATCACACGCAGACAGTGAGGACGTGTTTGTAAAGCTTTCGAGGAATACGGTGTGACATGTAAACAAAAAAAAGTGTAAATGACACCTTTGAGAATCTACAAACTACTTCATCACTTTCTTCTCTGAACGTACACTTCAAATGCTTTTTTGTCTTTCGGCTATATAATGTTTTTTTTCCGTAAATCTATAAATTATTTTATTGAAATATTCATGTGCATAGGCGGTTTTCGTGAATGAGATTAATTTGTTTGTAAATATTAATACAAAAAAAGCATTTTTCAAGTATACAATTCGACTTTTCACTATTATTTTAGTTATTATTTATTAAAGTATAAAATGTTAATATTTGAATATGTAACACTTATAAACTTAAATAACTGATTTAATATTCGAAAAAAATATTTTGAAGTTAAGTAATTAAAATAAGAGAGGCATATTGACAAAAAGAGTTTAAAAATTGAAATTATTATTGTTAATTCTTTGAATAAGAAATAATTTTAATTCATGTTTCAATTTAAAAACAATTATACTTTAGAAGAAAAAAACGTATGACAGCAACAATAAAGGTTAACAAATAAAACTATTAAATTATTATAATAATCTAAAAGAATGATTTTTATGAAAGAAAATTGAAAGAAAGAAAATTTAAAAACAGTGTTCTTGATTTAAAAGAAAATATCCAGGTCTATAAGGTAACTACCAAATACAAAAATAAAATAGTATTCACTGATAATAAAAAAATAATAGCATGATTTTTGCAGCAAGTACAAAAAGCACGATAGCTTTAAATTTAAATTATGTATTTTTCCGTTCTTAAATAAATTTTTATGTGGATTGGAAATACACACGTCAATTTTTGATTCGATTCGTTATTTTTATATCTATTTAAAGCAGTAATTAAAAAATTCTCATTTGAAAAATCATAGTATTTCATAAAACTTTGTGTACATCTCAACTTATCTCTACTTGTCTGTCTTCTTACTAGAAATTTGAATGTACATTTGAAAAAAGTAAAGATCTTTTTATACGTATTCTAAACTCATTATATTTCATTAATTATATCTCATTTCTCTCAGAACTGAGCCACGTTCTCTCATATTTATTTATATCCATATATTGTTTCACTGAATTCAAATTAATACGAGTTTCCGTACACAAATTCTGATGAAACTTTCACATGAGTCATTAACCAAAGTAACTTGAATAATACAACGTTTCCATAAAGATGAATCTTTTAATCCATCAGAATGAGATTATCAACGGAAAGTACAACTTACTGTATGAAATTCAATATTCAAGAAGTTTATTTGAAGTTTGAACAAAACACTGGATAATTTTGTAGGTAATCGTTGCGTACGTATTAAACATTCTTTAATAATATCTACTCAGTTATTATTACTGTTTCTCTAATTGCCTCAACAGTATTAAATAATTAGCTTGGTTTAGACTACGGGTTTCAAATGAATAAATATTTGGTTATTAACTAGGTAGACGCTTACAATTATTTATATTTATATATATATATATATATATATATATATATATATATATACATGCTTTAAATCCTCTGGAGAAAAATTAAGGTCGCAGTGCATTACAACACACATACTGAACATGCTGCGCATTTGTTGAATTTTTTCCAACTGTACATAGAAAACAATGCCGAACTTTTTCATTTTCGATCGAGTTGAGTAATGCTTTTTTCATTGAAATTTTTACTGGATGTTTGCTGACTGCATCTAAACTGTTTGACATATTTTAAAACTATGCTCAATGCTTATAAAATCAATATATATATTTGACTATCTCACTCGAAAAGAAATAATTTAAAAAGAAACAATCAGATGCAATTTAGTTGTATACATTTTATCAACTGGTTGAATAATTATTTTCCATTTTTTTTCAATCAATAATTCTTGAAAAGTCTATTTAAACAACATGAATATATTTAAAAATTGTAAACCGTAATGAAAAAAATGATACCATACTATTGTTTCGATGTAGAAACTACCAGTGAGCTTTTTCATCTTTAATTATGGTTAAAAGCTTTCAAATTTTGATAATTAATACTTTCAGTGAGTAGTGAAGAAATTTTACTATTAAAATCATTTCTGTCGCCTTTTATTAATTAAATGATGGTAACTGTGTCTGCATGTCTTAATTAATTGTTTAGATATTTTAATAGCAGTTATTATTTCTAAAATTGTTCTTTTTATTAAATAATTAAATAGTAATTATTTATAATAAAGAATGTCTCATGATTCAAATTAGGAAAGGTTTCATATTGATCAAAGTGAAAATAAAAATAATATGATATAAAATATGTTTTTTTTGTGACTGAATATTTTTTATTAAAATTTAATAATTTGTCATCAAAATTACTCAGTGATCGAATGAAAACTACTTTTAAAATTCAAACAGACAATTTTTAATGAAAAAATAGACTTTATGTCGATTTTCAATATTTTTCATACAAAAAATTACATTCTTTGGATTAAGATTTTTTTAAAGAAAAAAATGATAATTTTCTGACAGTTAAATATGTATATATAAATGTAATATGAATATATCTATTTAATAAAACCAAATTTTAGTGAAAAATGTCCGGACGTCCGTTTTTCCGGACATTTTCTTGGCTTTGAGAAAGATACGGTCTTATAGATAATAAGTTTGGATATAAAATACAAATTTTACAAAAAGTGAATATTATCTTAACTGATTATAATTAGTTTCGATACAAATAATCGATTCATGGCGAAAAAATTATAAATTTCAAACTTTTATTTTTTTGCTCAAAAAATATCACGACCTACAGTATGCAAAATTTTATGAAAAATCAAGATTTTTCCAAAATCAATTTTTTAATTCTAAAATATTAAATTATGAAAAACAATGATGAATTGATGTAAAAAAACATATTAGTACAATTTGAATTCATATAAAATCGTATTTAGAATAACAGAAAACTATTTTACCATCAAAAATTTCCTTTTATCAATATTTATACAGATTATCAATTTCAAATTTGACTGTAGAATATAAATAGTTATAAAACAAAGAAGAATTATTTTTTAGATTAAAAGTGATTGATAAGAATGTAAAAATCTTTATTAATTTATTTTTGGCACTATGGCTATATTCACATCTTTACAATGAATTTCCACCCAGTTAGAAAATAACGGATTTTTATGCTTTAACGCCTGTAGATGATAGTACTAATATTGAAATTTCCTAAAGTCATCATGAAAAGAGTCAATAATCAAATTTTTAACATCTTAGAGTTGTGAATAATGAAAATTTATTTATGAAAGACGTGTATTTTTAATAAATCAATTATTATTATTGTGACTATTAATTAGAAAAGACAAAAAATCTGAAGTCAATACACAACCGTGTCTGTTTTCTTTCTAAACTTCTCACTGTTTAATAAAAATATATTTGGAAAATTATACAAGATAGATAAAAAAAAGAATCCCGACCCGATCTTTCCTCTCGACCGGCTACACCATGAGTCGATAGTAACTTTATAGGCCCACCGCACCGATACCTTCTCAATTTATTTCTTTAACATGATCATCGCTAATAAACGATCGACTGTGAACGAAACAACGGGTAGCCATCTCCGGGCGCTTTCACTATATAAAATAACAAAGTACAAGAGGTGAGTGCATGTGCCGTTCCATAACGAAATATCGATTTGCATACAGAAAACTGTCTGTGTCAGGTGGATACAAGTACCGTCTTATTGAATTTAAATCCAACGATAATATAGACACCTCGTTAGAAGATATTACGATCTGTTGCAAAGTGTTCGTTATAAATACAAGTCGGGTTTGACGTTGTTAAAGATTTTTTGTTATTATCTGTAGAGGGCTCTCGAACGATTTTAAAAGATGTTTGTGATGTTAAATCGTTTTTTAATATAAATATTCATGTATGGAAAACTACTGTAAGTTCGAATTGGATAATACTGAAGTGTAACATTGTTATTTTACTGTAGACACTTTTATCTGATATAACTATCAATTTATTTCAAGAAATAGTGCGAGTATTGTATCGACTTCTCTTTAAAATTGTTTCAATATGAAAATACAAGTTGACATTTAAAATAATTCCACTCTTTCAGAAAATATAAATAATAATTTTAAAAAGTGAATAAAGAAATTAAGTATAATACATGTATTTTTTTATTTGAAAGGTTTAATAGTAAAAAATAATAAAATCGAAATTTAAAAAAAATTTAGACTGATTAAAATATAAATTGTCATTTAATTTTCTATCAAAAGTGCAAACAGAGAATAAACCAGTTACAAAAATTGATCAATTTTTCAAAATTCACGTTTTCGAAAAATATATAAAACTAAATAATTAATTCGTATTATAATCAAAAGAAAAAAAATCAAAGTCAGTATAAGATAGTAATATATAAATTTTGGTATAGGCATCCATTATAATTTTCATATCTTCTATCAACTCTAAAGCCACCAGATAAATAAAAAAGGATGAAATGGAGAAATAGGGAATAATTGAAAACCAATATACAGATTGATATCCAAAAGATGGAAAATATTTTACTGGCATTCTTTTTAAAGCCAATGAAAAATTAATCGATTCTATAAATTTATTAAAGTGAAGTGCCGATGCCATAAAATAGAACATTTCTTTAGAGATAATGGTAGGCTTCGAAATATTGATACATATATATATATATATATATATATATATATATATATATATATATAATACCATCACTGTTTTTCAATATAAAGCATCTAAATATTTTATCACATCGAAGAGGATCCATTAAAATGATTTTATTAATTCATGACAATCTTCATTAGTAAAATATAACTTGATGAATTTTGGTCAAAGTTTATCGTGTTAGATTATCAAGTTTATAGAGTTATTGTTATATATATATATATATATATACATGAATATTTAATTGAAAAAAATATTTATATCTACACAACATTTTATTAAAATATATATTAAAATAAAATTTCATACAAATATGCTATCGGTGAGTTAATTTAAAAGAAAATTCGATTTAGGAAAAAATCAAAAAAAATTTAAATATTACAAATATTTAATTTTCATTATTAACAAACACATTCGTTTATATTTTATATGATTTCCTAGTGTGCTGTTAAAACAATAAACAAATAAATAAATTCAGTAATTAATATATTTTTAATAAAAGCAGACGTTGCACTTTCAATAAAAAAAATACAATGGAGTCAGTAAAGAGGGAGTCAGTAAAGAAACGTAAAAAGAAGCAAGAGGAGAAGGAAGTAGAGGTATGAGCATGATGATCAGATGATGTTACTTGTATTTCAATCGGAAAATTCTTTTTTATGTTTCATGACTTCCAGTCATGAAATCAGTACCTAAAATATTTATAAATTATAAAAACAGCTTTAACAACACTTCTTTTAGAAAATTGTTCCAGAAGGTAGTTACGAATATCCCGGAGTTGAAAAGATTACCGTATCAGTAAAATCTCAAAAAGCATTGGAAATCGAATGCGGTAAGCACGTCAATATAGAAAGAGAATGGAAATTTGTGAACAGGCAAACACTGATGGATTATGTCGATGCTAATCGGGAAACGTCAGAGTTTCTACCTATAATACAAAAAATACAAGAATATCCAGGTTTGATGTGATTTTTTTTTTAGATTTTTTTTTAATCATTCGTATTTACATGTGGGGCAATGTATATTTTGATAACAGTTAAATCGTTTAATTACTGAAAAATCTATACATATGAGCGTGCATAAATGTTAAATAATAATAGAAGAAGAAGATATTGAATGAGTAAATTCTTTACTTTATTTACAGGAGAAGAAATTTTATTTGTCTATATACCGATGGACGGAAACGAAAACGAAGATTTCTACGTATGCACAACACCGAAATGTAGAGAATCTGTCGAAATTGCGATCCAATACAACAAACGAAAAGTTGAGAGTAAACTGAAAGAAAGTATTTACAAAACGCCTAGAGTTTGGGAGAATCTGGGCAGCGATATTGAAGTGGATGAACTATTAGAAGAGATCCAGTCGAGACCACTATTCCAGATAGAGGTCGATGCGAAATTACAGCCGTGCGAGCAACTCCCGAAGTTCCACGAACGTAACGTGGAGGATGTAATTGACGGCTACACAGAATTAACAGACTGCGGCCGCGTCAAGTACGACCTCGTCTACATGAAACGTGTCGACGCGAGTGCTCAAGCGGCGCCCGAACGTATTCTGATAGAAGCGCAGACCGAACCTCGCTATCCGATGAATGTCTGGACACAGTACGAATACGATCCGACGCCGCCTAAAGAAGTGAAACGAAAAGAGGACGCTGAGAAGATACCGAACGTGAACGAATTCCTGAACGAGGCTCGTGCGAGTAATATGCAGCACGAGATTGTCTATAACGGCGACGTCGAACTATACAATAACGAATTTAGAGATTTGAAAAAGCATAAGACGATCAGCTGTCCGGAGCATGTCCACTTTGAGGAGATCACGTCTTTCTCAAACACGGCCTATAAAGAGAAACTGATTACATGCGCAGCTTGGCATCCGATGTGGACAGGAATATGTGCTGTCGCATACGCCAGTTCTGCGCCGTCTACTGAGAGACACAAGTTTCAGCACATGCCGGATGAAGTTTTAAGGTAGATTTCTTATGGAACGTCTTCACTCTTAACACAAATATTTATGTAATTCAAATACGAACAGCGCGTTGTCCAGTGTCTTACATTTGTATCTGTTTCGTTTACTTTTCAAATTTTATATCCTGTAAAGAAAAGACTATTTTTCTCTGAGATAAATTTGGCAGTTTTATTTTTTTTTTGTTTAAGAGCCGTCCACGAACCGAATTTAGTTTACGTCTGGAGCACATCTGACGACTTAAATCCAAAACTGATTTTAGATTGTAAGCGGGAGGTGCTTACTTTGAAATTCTGTCCTCATGACGCGAACATCCTTGTCGGAGGATGCGCCAATGGTCAGATCGTCGTTTGGGATATAAAAAATAAGTTGGCTAAAGTAGAACACGACGAATTTTTAACATTGGCGCAGAAAACCCATAGAAAATACATATCTTCGTTAATGTACTGGTTCAAAAATGTAAAAAACGAGGCACTAGTTCCTGAAACCATAATGTCGTCACTGTTACATTCTCATACAGATTCAGTCAGGGGCATCGACTGGATACACCCTCGGCTGTCGGTAAACCGTTGCGGTAGAGTATCAAAAATTTTAGGGGACGGAGAAACGTCCCTGCAGTTCATGACGTGTGCGCAAGACAGTTTGATATTAATATGGGATCTGAAATATTATCCGCCGCTAGGGAAAACAGAGGCAGCGAAACTGAAAACTAAACAAATAGTGACCAGACGACCGTCGATTCTAACGTCCGATATATCCGAGTTAAGAGAACTGAATTCGATTTTCAGGCCCGTTTTTAAAATCGTCGTGAGCCGTCTGGACAAGAGACCTTTGCCGCTGATGAATATATGTCTGTTTAACGATAATATTCAATACAAGCCGAACGGTTTGATCGAATCGACGAAACACTCGTTGTATCAACGTGTGATATACGATCCCATAATCACTGACCCTTCAGAGGGAAAAAACTATCAGACAGTGGCCGGTTTATCGCTGGAAGGTGACTTCTTTATCGCTAAATGGGAGGGAATCGACGTCGATTCGGGATTGCCTGTTAACAGAGAGGCATGCACATTCCGCATGTTTCATAAATCGCATATAGGGATCGGTTTAACTATAAGCAAATCGCCGTTCTTCCCCGACATTCTTTTAACAGTCGGGGGAAGGAGTATCTGCTTGTGGCAAGAAGACTTTCTGTCCAAGCCACTGTGTAGAAAAAAAGGCAAAAAGAAATACACAATGGGCGTGTGGTCGCCGTACAAAAAATGGTCATTTCTAGTTTCTCGCGAGGACGGAACTGTTGAGATCTGGGATTTGACGAATCAAACGTACGCCCCCACGTACGAGATCAACTTTTCGGGGAAACCGCTGACAGGTTTCTACATACACGAGATAAACGTTATAAATAATGGGATAGGAATTGCCGACGAGAGTCCGCACTTCCGAATTTTCTACATACCGAAATTTTTAACAAAACAGTATCCCGAATCCGAACAAAACAGTGACATGTTTGTGAACAGGTCGAAACTGAGGAAGGAGACATTTCAGGAATGGGAAAAGGACTGGTTTGCGGAGCACGAAGAGGAACTGAAGCGAGCACGTAAAGAGCAAGAAGAAGAATTACTTCGTAGAGAACAAGAAATGGAACAAGAGAGAGTAAGAAGTGAAAATGAAAAACTCAAACGGGAAGAGTTAGCCATGAAATATAAACAGATCAGTGAAAAACCGCAACCTGGGCAATTCAGCGAATGGGCGCATAATAAATGGATGGCGAAGCAACAAGAGAGAGTATACCAGTTGTTAATCGCGAAGAAGAAATTAAATCAGAAAGTTCTGATCAGTCAGCAAGAGCCGTTAAAATGTTACTTCGATCAAGAAAGGATTAAAAAAGAGAAACTGCGCGAAATGATGGACGCGAAAGATCAAATATCGGACAATGTGACGAACAAGATAATATCGATGATATCACAGCAGTATACCGGACAGCGGCCCAAAGATGTTCAATTCAATGTCGGCGAAAGGGACGCCTTGAAGCGCGTGTTCATCGAGCAATACGACGAAATGAAGTCCAGTGTGTTGGAGTGTGTCGAGAAACATCCCCACGAGTACAAATTCGATTGGATATCGTTTGAAAATGAAGCGACAAAAAGGTTCAAGAAAATGAATTCTGAATTCGTCAAGCCGCCGAGAGCATACAAGCGGCCACGGAACACGACCCTGTTCGACAGGATGTCTCTTAAGAAAAGTCTCAATGGGCTAGATGCTGCTTTCAAGTCAAGCAAAGAAACTTTAATGTAGTAGATAGTCACTGGCAGCCATTTTTAGTCTTATTTATTTGGAAAAGAATCACTAATATTATACTTTATATATATATATATATATATATATATATATATATATATGTTATGTAATTTTTAAAAGAACTTTATAAGCATTTTATATTTATAAACTTATATATTATTAACTTTTATTTAAAAATGTATTTTAATAAAAAGTATCTTTGGAAATTTAAACTCTTATCACATTTCATGTATGAATAATTAACTGAAACATGAATCAAATATATCTTAGCAACTGATTTTCGTAGAGCAATACTCTACAAGAATTATAGATTTAAAACAAAAAAAAATACTAACTTGAAATAAAATCTATTATACAAATGAAATTATGTTTCATTTACATAAATGTGTATTCTATTTTCCGTAACGGCATTTATTTTTTATAACGAAACAGTTCGTTATAAGTAGTTTAGAAATATACATCATTTATAATAAATAACATCTCCGAAATTGATATTTTCTTTAGTTCTTAACAAAAAATTGAATTGAATTACATTCAACTTGAAATAAAAGAAGGAATCGTAGCCAAAGAATTCTTGATTATAAATGAGTTAAAATATGATTTTATCGAAAAAATAAATGTAAATACGACAGTATTAGTAAAAGTTTTATTTTAATTGAAGACGACTGTGTTTATTTAAATCAAGAATATTGGTATATATATCAATACTTAACATATTTATATTTTCTAATTTTTCTACAACTAGTTAGGGAATTACAGTTTAGAAATTCTAATAAACAAAAATTGACTCCATAGAATATAATTTACAAAATTATTTATATTTTTTAAAATTCACTGAAAGTTTTTTATATCTGCTGAGTTATTTTATTCAAATAATTGTAACTGATGAATTGACAACTTAAATAGATAACCTAACTGTTAGAAAATTTGAAGAATTCAATATTCTAAGACTTATATTCAATTAATAAAATATATTTATTATCATTTCGCAGACTATTGAAAAAAAAATATTCAATCTAATTATGTTTTTTCAAAAACAAATATGAATAGAATTTAAAAATAGTTTTTGTTCAATAGTGGATCAGCTAGGTGATTAATATGTATATACACATATGTATATATATATATATATATATATATATATATATATATATATATAATCAAGAATGCTCCAAAAACAATAAACATACATTTTATATTTTTATTTTTCATATGTAGATTTTTTTAATGTTAATGTATGGGGAAAAATGGATATTCCAAAAAAACGGAAAGGGAAACAACAACCAATTCCAGAGGAGGTAAGTCGAGCTATAAACATATTTTTAGAAAATTGTACACATTTTCAGTAAAATTGGAGCTTTGTTTCCATCTATTGAGACAGTTACATAATAGGATTTATGTAATACATGAAACGAAAAAAATAAATAGAAAAATGTATCGAGAAAAAATTAAAAAACCAACCATTTCACAACACTATGAACTCGAAAATGAACAGAAGAGTAGAAAATATTTTCGACTGATCAAACATTGCAAAAACGATTTTTTAACTTCACAAATGAATTTTAAATTTATCTATTCCCAAGAATTGGTTTTTTCGATTTTCAATCAATTATAAACGGTAATAATATTTATATATGTCTAGATAATCGTACCAGAGGGGAGTTATGAATATCCTGGGGTTGTCAAAATTACTCTGTCAGAAAAGGTTCAAATATTAATCGAATGTAAGGTCGGCGTACATATTAATGGGGAACATACGTGGAAAAATATAAATAAAGATGTGTTGAAAGAATATATTCTTCTCAATCCAGTGGAAAATGAAGTGAAATCGATTTCGAAAGAAATCAGTGATTATCCCGGTCTGTATAAATTATAAACGTCTTTTATATTCTTATAACTCATTGAGAAACTCAAGTTTTTGGAAAATATTTTTTATTTATTCTATGTTTAACGAATTGATTTTTTTTCATATCTCACAAACTTCCAATTTTTTTCATCCCACAAAAATGTTTAATAAATCTTTACTTATTAATATTTTTTTTATTTTTACTATCAAAACCACAAACAAAAATGGTCAATAATGATTTATTAAACACTTTTGTGGGATGAAAAAAATTCATTTATGAAAGTTAATTTAGCTACAGTGTCAGAACTGTCTTATATCATTCTGTTCTAATTTTAATTCACTAACTTTTATAATAATTCTGGATTACTGGTTAATTTTTCTTGTATTTTGGGTGGAAGATAATTTTCATTGTTTTAAGTGTAAATTTTATTTTATATTTCATTTTTATGCAGAGGACGAAATTTTATTCGTTTATATACCAGAAGATGGTGCTGCTGAAGATCAATTTTACGTGTGCACAACTCCTACTTGTAAGAAATCTGTCGAAGTCGTAATCCAAAAGAACGAAGAGAAACTCAAAAATAAAATACAAAACATGATACATAAGGATTTGAATAAATGGAAATCGTGCGGAAGTGAAAAAGAGATCGAGGATTTCAAAGAAGATCCGTTTTCTAGAACATCTTTCGAAATTGAAATCGATGCCCAATTCTCAGTATGTGACCAACAATTGAAATTCAAGAATCGTAACGTGGAGGACACAATAGAAGGTTACGCGGAGTTGGCGCATTGTGGTCGAGTCGAATACGATCTCGTCTACAAGACACGTATCGATCTAGGGATCCAATCGTGTCCGGTTCTCGATTTAAAAAACGAACAAACTTCGTTACGATATCCGACGAATATTTCGACGCAGTACGAGTACGCTTTCGATATCAATGACAAGGATAAAGCTGGAGCGAAATCAAAAACGGATCAGGAGACACTCAGCGCTAATATTGCGGATGAGATGTGCAATGAAGTTTTATATAACAGCAATCTGAATCTCTATAATAATGAGTTCGGATTTTTGAAGAACACTCAGATGAATTCTGTAAGTGAAGAGCTAAAATTCGATCAGATGAAAAGTTTCTCAAGCACGATCAATCACAATAAATTGATTTCTTGCGTCTCTTGGCACCCTATGTGGACAGGATGTGTGGCTATCGCTTACGCGAACAGTACACGGTCTTGCCAAAGCTTGAAATATCAATCAAAAGTCGATTATACATTCAGGTAAAACATTTACTCTTTTATGTTTTAAAAACCGTTGTATACGGTTTTTATACCTGTGACCGTATTAATGTATTTATCCTAGTAACACTAAACATAGAAAACACTCGACTATTTATCTTCCATAACTAGATTCGGTTTTTAATCGATGCTCAGTTTGACAAGAAGCCACCTGAAGATGTCTCCAAAATTCAAACTAGTCATTGTTGATAAATACTCGCATGTTTCGAGGGAACGAAGTCCACTATATAATAATAAAATGATGGAAGTGTGCGATTGAGATAAAATATTATTAAAAAATAATATTCGTTAAATAACAAGTTTCTATCATTTTTTTTTCAAAGGGAAGTTCACGTACAAAACTCAGTATGCTTCTGGAGTATAACAGACGACTTGAATCCAAAACTGATACTAGAATCTGATCGAGAAGTGGTGACTATACAATTCTGTCCGCACGACGAAAATCTTCTCGCCGCTGGCTGTACAAATGGCCAAATCATTATCTGGGATATAAAGAACAAACTCGACGAGGTCGAACGTACGGAAGTTCTGACCCTGACGCAGAAGAACAACAGGAAGACGCTGTTCTCCATGATGGACTGGTTTAAAAATATCAAAAACGACGCGATGATGCGACCGACCGTGATATCGGCGCTCGAACATTCGCACAAGGGATCCGTGACGAAGATCGAATGGATATCGGCACGTTACAGTGTCGACCTTATGGGGAAGATATCGAAAATTCCCGACGGCAAAGCGAACAGTCTGCAGTTCGTGTCGTGTTCGGAAGATGGTACACTGTTGATTTGGGATTTGAAATATAAGCCGCCGTTGGGAAGAAAAGAGGCGAAAGTAGGTAAATCCAAAGATAATCTACGGCGACCTACTTTCCTTAGCAGTTTCGAGTCTGAATATAAACCGTTGAATAAAGTTTTCAAGCCAATCTACCAAATAGTTGTGTTGCGGCCCGACAAGAGATTTTTACCTTTAATGGACATAAGCATACTCAGACAACATATTGAATATAGACCAGTAAATCCGGCGGAGAGTACAAATCACACAATTCGAAGGCGCGTTATATACACTCCTGCAGAATTTGACAGCAGCGTAGAGTTCGATCAAACGTTTGCGGCGGTATCTTTAGAAGGCGATTTTTTGATAGCGGAGTGGAAGGGGGTCGATTTCATTTCGAGTACGGCCGTCAATAGTGAAACGTGTTCGTTTTTATCTCTAAGGAAA
The DNA here is from genome assembly GCA_034766995.1 of Acanthacorydalis orientalis. Taxonomy (NCBI): domain Eukaryota; kingdom Metazoa; phylum Arthropoda; class Insecta; order Megaloptera; family Corydalidae; genus Acanthacorydalis; species Acanthacorydalis orientalis. The sequence continues at coordinate 33,099,233 of CM068321.1, read as the reverse complement.
ACACATACTGGACCAGCAACATCAATAGACAGATCGCCCTTTATGCCTAGCATATTTTTAACCGTCGGAGGAAGAAGCGTTTGTATTTGGAGTTCCAAATTTCCGAACAATTTCTTGAGTCAAAAATCGTCAAAGCGGCGATACACGATGGGTGTCTGGTCTCCGTATAAATTAACATCTTTCTTTCTCGCTTGCGACGAAGGCGTTATAGAAATATGGGATTACGTTAACAAAAACGATCTGCCGACATACCATGTGAACTGTTCGGGGTTACCTTTGTCAGGTGTATACTTGCAACCGATTCAAGTCATACAAAACGTCATCGGAATATGTGAACATCCCGAAAATTTTAGAATATTTTTTATACCGGAAGCACTAATGGATCCATACGAAAGGATCGAGATGCACCACCGAATCATAGCGGCACAGGGACGAAAAGAAAAATTCAAAGAGTGGGAAATAAATTGGAAAAAAGAAAACGAAGAAAGATTGAAAAGAGAGCAATTCGAATTGGAAGAAGAATTACAGTTAAGAGAGCATCAGCTCGAGCAAGAGAACACGAGACGAGAGAACGAGGAACGGATATTGGAAGAAAAGAGGATAAAATCGTTGGCGGTGGGCGACAAGCCACAGCCTGGAAAATATTTCGAGTGGGCGGAGGCGAAATGGCATAAGCAGCAACAGGACCGCGTGTATCGTAACCTCATTAATAAGAAGAAGCTCGATCAGAACGAACTGATCAGACTACAAGCGCCTTTATTAGAATTCGATAAACAGGCGAAACGGAAGGAAGAGAAACAACATAAACTATTGAGTGAGAAACAAAAAATATTCAGTGAAGTCTCAGCGAGCCTGACGCCGAACGCATCACATGCGATTTCTTTCGAATATCCGAAATTAATCGGAACTACAGACAAAGATTCATTAAAACATGATTACATAGATGAGTATGAACGCATAGAAAATGAAACGATGCAGTATATTGAGAAGCATCCTTGCACTCAGAAGTTCGTATGGAGAGATGTAATTAAAACAGGACTGGAAAGACTGAAATCTATGGATGTTATATTAAAATCTATTCCGAAACGTAAACCTCAAGTACAAGAGAAGGTGTCACTACATGCTATAAATGACCTAATAAGTGTAGATAGCGGACATGATTCAATAACTTGTATATAATGAACAGATTTTTTTTTCTCTGCTTATATTGCTTGTAGTATATTTTTATTTATTTCTATATTTCTTTATGAATCCATAATGAAATAAAACTATACATTGGTTTTAAAAATGTTCTCTGATACTTCTTAATTTCAATTTCAGTAATATTAGAAAAAAAATAATAAAAATCTTAACACTAACAAAAACATACTAATCAAACAAATTATAATACTATATATAATTATACAACAAAATCTCAGTATGTTATAATACGGGAGCCAATAAACACAAAGTGTGTGTATAGAAGAATATGAAATATCTGTTTATAAACGTCGTGAAAGTAAGCCATTAATGAGAAATATCGTTGTAAAGAACAACATGTTGTGATTTAATCTTTTCAGCTACAAAACATAAATGTCGCGCGTATATTTTCACTGCCGTACGCTGAGATTTTGGGACGCATTGCTCTAGGCAATAGCGAGACAATGTTAATATCATCTAAGTTAATGATTTATAAAGGAAAAATTAAAATGTCGTAAAGGAAGTCTGGCACAAACACGAAATACCATTTTAAAATTAAAATGAGCTTCTTTTAGTGCGACGTACAAAAAAAAAGAGACTATTGTTGTATGTGGAAAATTTCGAATGTGGAAAAATACAATGAAATGTATATCATAGTGTTTTTTTTTTATATTCGGAGTTTAGTTTTTCTAGTTGCTTTGGGTAGTTTTTCATCGTACAAACAATTTAGTAGGTCGTATCGATTTTGCATTTTCAATTCTGAATGTGTGTTTGTGTCAAGTTTTTTTTGTATAGGCAACATTATATATATATACAGAGAGAAACAGAGAGATTTGGCTATATTTCAGTATTAAATCTATTTTATGTGTTAAACGCATCGATCCACTCATTTAGAAATTACATCCATATAAGTCTTTAATCAACCCTTAAATAGTAAAATACTTCTGAACTGATTGACAAGTAATATCACTCTTTATTTTTTTCAATTCGTGCAAAGATTATTTCAGATGGACAATAAGAATTTTTTGTCCAAATATTTAGAATTTTTCAATTATATATTAATTTATTAGGTGTGCAAATTAATTCAGTGCCTTTTTTTATAGAAAATGAATGTTTACGAAAAAATCGAATACATTTCAGTCATCAAAATATCCCCAATGTTCTGTATAACTAGTCCATCTGTCAGATAACCGATAAACTCTATGTCGAAAAAAAGATTGCGGTTTTGAGTCGTGGAAGTCATAATGCTTTTTTGGACCTCGTATAATATTTTAACATTTTTTGCACGTTTTATACGTCACAACGTCTTCGTCCCAGGCTGAAAAATCATTCCCTAGGCTTTTCCAGAATTTTTTTCAATTGGAATGCGAAAAGTATGCAATGCCTAATATGGTTGCTTTTCGGACACCATCTTATTCACTACTTCTTTATGAGATTATGTCAACTACTTGACCAAGATACACAGTATTTTTAAATGTTAAGGTTGTCACTTCAATATTCTTAAACAACAGGAAATATATTCTGATTTAAAACAGAGTTGTGATTGATTCAAGAGCACCGAATTATTTTTCACACCTAATATAAATAAGTATCATTCATGCGGATGAAAATTGTAGTCTACTGCACAAAAATATATAGTACGATTACATTGTCCTTCCTACACCTCAATAAATTAAAAATAATTAATTATTCTATTAGCAAAGTGATAAAATTTTACGATGCTCTTACTTGACGCTTAAATTGCAATACTTAACATTGCCTCTGAATTTAATTGATGTTTATGGGTGTAATTTAATAGCGCAGTAATATTACAACATGGGTTTTAAATGTATCGTTAAAAATTAGAACTAATATGTCATTTAATGTTGTAATTACTTAAATGATATTCATATAATCATGAAAAGGGTATATATATATATATATATATTAGGTATTTTCTCGATTTTTTATAATTAATGAAGCGAAAAAAACGGCCGAGTTTAAATTTTATATAAAAAGAAGATTGAATGAAAATGTTGAAAAATATGACAAGATTTGAACTTGAACGAAGAAAGAAATTTGTAGTCAACAGTTCGAAAAATATGGCCGGAAACATAAAGGCAAGTTTTATCTGAAAGATTTTACACTCGAGTGCGAATATTCAGCAGGGTCAGTGTGTGCGGTCGAAAAGGCACGGATCTGATACCGCGATATGATTCATATCAGACACGAACTCAGTGATCTTGACCATCCCTCTTATCAGCACCGTGAAAATGTCACAACTTTATTTTCAATTTGTATATCTGACACGGAATATTCCCAGTAAACTTTTTTCTCGCGACCGAATTCGTTTTGTTATCCTTTTCATATTTTTATCGATCCTTTTACTGTTCCCGCTCACAGATGAAAAGATATAAATTTAAACGAACTATCAATAAAACTCACATACTACACTGCTGTGTTAAGGAACAAGTCTGCCGTTTCAGTCTTGTACCTTAAATGAAATAAATTAAAATGTAAATCAAATGATACGTACGAAATTAGTTTTCAAGTATGAGGTTTCCCGACTGAATTAGTTAATTTATTTCAAGTCAGGAAACTTTAGACGCGAATCGCTGTTACGCCATGAAGCAGAACATGAGAAGTTCACGTTCTCAATTGACCATAATATAAATTCATTTTGTATGCAATACTTTGACGTTCTGTGCGATTTTCCGAATATAATGTCTTTCGTTTTAATTAAAACGCTATTAACTTAAATGTTCCGAATAATTTTATGAATATTTATACAGGTTCGCAAAGTTATAGAAAAGGGCATTCGAATAAAATTCAAACGCCGAAATCGTCACAGTAAAATAATATTCGAAATGTCTAGAATAAAAACTAATATCCGTTTAAAATTGAAAAAGAATGAGTATAGTTTTGTACGTTGCCAATACTTTTCCAGTCTTGGATCATCTTATTTTTTTTACTTAGTACAGAATTTCGATACCCAAACTTATTTTTAAAAAAATGAGTTGCTGATTTGAAAATATTAAATTAATTTTTAACACAGTTAAACACACATAGATTCCTTAATACATTTTTTATTTTGTTTTAATTGAGTCATATTTTTTCTATTTCTCGAGAAAGTTACAATAGTTAGTGTGTAACCAAATTTGAAACTAAATAAGAGAACAATCACATTTAAAATGAGAACAGATTTATCGAAAACATTTTTCATAGTAAAAGTAGGATATTATCAAAGGATTCCGTGGCTTGTACTAACTGATAGATATTAATTTCTGATATGGAGAAACACTAATTTCAGTCAGTTTTGAAAAAAAATCCGTATTGCGTTCCTATTCAAGAAATATACATTATTGCAATATACTAAACATTCTTTGATGAAAATGCATGATTAAATTCTTCTCTCTGACATAGAAAAAAAATCTTATCAAACTTAGAATACTGTTCTCAAGGAACTGTGAGTGATTCGAATTTTATTTCTGAATTTCATACCCAAAAATAGATTTTTAAAAATACGACATGATCATTTTATATTAAACTGTATTAATTTTCAAATTATTTTAAATATTTCACAATAATCGACTTCCATAAAAAGTTTGACTGAATGCATGTCATCCAATGTGACACGACTTCTCGACCCTTTCACACATTACCGAAAAGTCACAAAGCGCCCGAACGGAAATTAATTATATCGTTAAAGCCATTTGAAGGATATATTAATACAAGATCCAAACAGTTTGAGATCTCTGAAATTGTCAGCCCGTGTAATTGCCGTGCTATTATCGGTCTCGTGCTGCACGCGAACGGTAAAAATCGACGGATTCGAGCCGATTCAGCGTTCGTTCGTTTAATCAGCAAAAAAAAAAATATCACAGTGACAGTACGATCGGGAGCACAGTGCAGCGGGAGGAAAGGGCGCAGCGCCCTGCGTCGAGATCATAATGTCACATCGATAATTCGTTCGAAGCGTCTGCGGTCACGGACAATTGGTAATCGGCAAATAAAATAAATCGAAACGATAAAAAGTGAATCTTTGAATTATAGCGATCCGAACAGTCAAATTGTTTAAATGTATCTGCGGGAGACGGATGCGGCGTTATCGATTATCATAATGAGGCGGCACGGTTTTTTGACTGAGCTCTGATTTATGTCAAGTTCACAGCGAAAGAGATGAGAAGTTGAACATATATTCGAAGCACAGAGAAAATACATCACTGTTGATCACAAATTCTCTTCGAATTACATTTTTCTTGAACGATTTTTTTATATATTCGTTAGTCATAACATAGAAACAATTAAATACAAACACACGAAGAGTCAAACTAATTGGATAAAAAAAACTCCCTATATACAATTTTTTTCTTGATACCAGATTAAATTACTAACCGATTTTCTATATAAACACAACTCTTAATAAACGTATGGCTTGCAACATTAAATATGATACAGGAGACTTGCTTCTGAGAATCATATTTGCTCGAATGGACACGGTTTTAATGTTGGGTATAAATTCTATCAGTGAGCAGTGATTAAAGATTAACTTCTCTAAATAATCACCTCAAGTTCATGTATTGACTGATTGAATTTGTAATGATTTATTCTAATTTAATAGAATCGAAGTAACTTCATGAGAAATCTGTAATAAGTGTTTATTTAATTTTTTATTTCTCTTAAACAAATATTAAGATATTGTTCCAGACATTTTAAAATGGTTTATTTTAAAAGCATTAACACATCGATAAGTTTATATGAAATATATAAATGGTGATTAACTAAAGACAAACAGAAATATCAAATCAAAATGCATAACTTGCTTATATAAATCGTGCTAAGAACTAAAAGAGTACCTTGATGCTCTGAAAATGGTGTCAGTGCCATCGAAATAGATATTAACAACAATCAAAATTAATATTTAATGATTGATTGAACATTTTGCTTTTTTATACTTTATCAATCTGAATATAATGAAATCTCCATCGAAATGCATACAAACTGTAATCAGAAAGGTTCGAGAATAAATTATTGAACAGCTTTGATCAAAAAATTTTTTTTATGATTTATGAGGAGAGAAAAGACTGAAGAGTGGCTATAGATAATATACTTATTCAAAGAAATAAAAAATAAGATAGAGATGTATAAAATATATTAAAATCAGTTTTAAACAGTTTATCGAGAGAACAGTATCTGAAATTAAAAAAATCCAGCAGTTTAAGACACAAGAAACAATATTTTGAAACGTGAATGTTTTTTTTTCGTTCACATTCGAGCCCTTTTCTCTTACAGAGTCAGAGAACGTCGATAGAAAACTTGTATTTTCTATTTGTGAACCGAAATAAATCATATTTGACCTTGATTTATGTATACAGTCATATGTGAAAATAATTCCGTGCTATGCTTTCAATCCACGACCGTACTGAAATAAATACAAGCACCGAAAAAATAAATCAAGCCGTGTGTCATTGTTTCAGAAAACGCGACCGAACGAGAGAAATATTTCTCCGCGCGACGAAAGTATCCCCGTCGACTTTCGCTCGTCGCGTTCAAGAGGCGCTACTCGCGACGAATAAGTGAACACCAGAATGCAATACCACCTGCAGTGTTCTGTGACGTGAACGAGGAACAACATCAATATCTGCGAAGACAATTTCCGACACGTAATAACAAAATACGTTTGCTTATTTCTGGAGACGGAGTATCACACATTCTATACATGAAATATGTTGAACCCGGCGCACGCGAAAATCAGATTTTTAAATAAGAATAGAAAACATCTTTTCGAAACGAGTACGTGCGCGTAAACTTTAAAGAGTTTCGCTGAATATGAATGTAATATCGGGCTTCGAACGAAACTTTCAAGGATTTTTCAATGTTTTTTTTCCTCTTCTTCATTCTTCTTAATAACACGGTTTAAGTATCAGAAATAATTTTGTAGTTTATTATTCTAGAACGACTATTTGAACTTTATTCTAACATGTTTTCATATGAAAAATTTACATTAATAAAACATTTACATGTTTCTATTCGGAATGAATTTTATAAAATTTATAAGCTGAGAATTATTTATCATAAAATAGTCATTTCACGAGAATTATGCAAATATGTAAATTATTCAATCTGATTAAATGATTTTTTGCGATTGCGACAATGTAAATTCAGTTGATTTTTCTGGAATTATTTTCGTTTATAAATATTTAATATGTGTATATAAATATATCAAATATTTATTTCCTAAATTCTCAGAATTATATATATATATATATATATATATATATATATATATATATATATTGTAAATTTTCAGAATAATACAAAAATGAATTACTGATAATAGTCAAATAATTTACTTATGTCCTACAATTTTTCAATATATGATAGAAGCATTCTAACTGTACGAGAAAAAGCAAATTTAGAACAATACCTCAAATATCAGAAATAATTTTGAAGTTTATTATTCTAAAACGACTTCTTAGAAGAAGACATAACATACGTTTAATTGTTCCTAAAAATGTTTTTCTCTTTAAACGAAACGATTTTCAAAAAACATTTATAAAGTTTGAATCAAACGTCAAAAAGTAACCAGTGTCTATTTTAAATATTTAAGTAAAGACCTGTATATAATCTACTTACATTTATTTTACGACGTGTCTTCATAAGTCACGTGCAGTTTATGATGTCCTGCTATAAAGCACGTTCCCGAAATTACTCGAGTATATAATATTCGTTGAACCGTATGCTGGCGACTAAATGATGTACGGATGTTATGTTAAAGTATCCTACGGGATCTCGGACCGTCACAAATGAAACATTTCACTTTGAAACTGTCGAAACATAAACAGATATTCCGATAGTACAAGATGCTGTTCTGGCCGGACGGTCTAGAAATAATAGAACGATTCAGTGTCGTTAGTGAAAAGTAACTCTTTATTCTAACGACATGTTTTCATATGAAAAATTTACATTAATGAAACATTTACATGTTTTCAGTCGGAATGAATTTTATAAAATTTATAAACTGAGAATTATTTATCATAAAATAGTTATTTTACGAAAATTATACAAATATGTAAATTATTCAATCTAATTAAAAGATTTTTTGCGATGGCGACAACGTAAATTCAGTTGATTTTTCTGGAATTATTTTTGTTTATAAATATTTAATATGTATATATAAATATATCAAATATTTATTCCATAAATTCTCAGAATTATATACATATATACATATATATATATATATATATATATATATATATATATATATTGTAAATTTTCAGAATAATACAAAAAAGAATTACGTTAACGTTTTTTATAGTTGTTCTACTCAATTTCAGAACAATTTTTAATATATATATACTCGTATATATATATATATATATATATATATATATATATATATATAAATCCTTTATTTACTGAATTAATTAAAGTACAAAAATAAAATAATTTTCTTTTTATTGTGAAAAAGAACAAGATTTAGAAAACAAAAATAAAATACATTTTTTAAATCAGAACAGTGTTTATTTCAAACATGGAAATCCCATGAGATGAATCACGAATCATTAACTATTTAATATCAATTTTTTTCATGTGTTTCGAAACTCCGAACAGCACATGAAGGGTTAAACTAAACATTTTTGCAATTGACCGTAAAACTAACAACCAACAAGCACACAAACACACTACCGTACAGTAGTTATGCTTGTAATAGTGGGACAACTTAGTTAATTAAGTTCGTTTCTAAATCCGCGTTCGTACAGCTTCGTAATAGTTTTAACTTCGCCCTTAGTTAATCTTTTAAACTGATAATGTACATCCGTATTCCGAATTTCCCATCCGCGGCGTCTCGCCGACGATAAAAAAATCATATATTGCTAATTGAACGGCGACGCTCCCGCGTTTAATTTTCGAAAACATAACTGTGCGGTTTCAATTACGTCGCGTTCAATTTTTTTCCACAGAAAGGTCGCACACTAAACCCGTTCTTCCACACGAGGCTTGTCGTTTTCTTTTCTTTGCGCGACGATTGACGAAAAAGTTTCAAAGAGAATGTATTATACGCAGCTTTATTACGGAGAGCTGAGGCTGAAGGAAAAAGATATGTTCCGAATGTGCGTCGTACGATGTCAACGATTACTCTAAATGCGGTTTTACTAATCTTTTTTCATACATACAGAAAAAGTAATTATCAGTTTGTTTAAGAGACAGTTCGATATAATAGAATGATTTATGTGTCGTTTATTTTATATAACAGTAAATATATTTCTATATTAGTAGTTCAGATCTCTGCTATAAAACGCTATTATATTCGATTGACCCACGAATATAATATAACAGAGAATAAATCTCGGCGGAATATGAAAAGCAGATACACGAATCGATTAAATCCTCGACAATGTGCTTAACGTTCCGAAAACAGTCGAGATACTGGAAACGCGCACACATCCAGGCAAAAATGTATCTTGTATATATATATAGACACACATATTTTTTTTTGTTTTCTTTTCAGTGCCACTAGTTGATCGTTAGACCATAACTAACCGGAAAAGAATAGTATACATGTCGATTAAATGTCATTTCTTTCTCAAATAAAATATGAAAGCGGTCGATGTTTCCGTTCGCTGGGCACGGCAGCGATATTAACGACGTCTCGACCACACAAGAACGACACGAGGGAATAAATGCCACAGAGCGGTGACCGTACATCTTGTTTGTTTATTGCACCTATTTACTTTCAGGAATCGATGCGGTACATGTGACAAAAACTGTAAATAAGATTACAGTCGGAAATATTATACGGCGAATGCGATCAATTATTCAGGAATCGTCTCGAAAGCTGGTCTTCTCTGTGTATCAAATTACGGTTCTGTTTCGTATGCTTCGTGTATCGGTTTCAGATTGAAAATATCATATTATACTTTTCAATATTTTAGTATTTGGTTCTGTGGATAAATTTATTTTTATAAGTCAGTGACTGGACGATCACTGATGGACATTCAACATCACAATTTTTTAAATCGAAATTTTCAATAATTTCTTATTATTTCATTTGGTTATATTCATTCTTTTACAGTAAAAACGTTGTTTTAAAATCAATTCCATTAAAGACAAAAACAGAATAAAAAAACTGTTCAAAACCGAAAAAATGATTGTAATAAGATCAAGTATGGAAAAAATACTCTATATAATTATTTCATGAATTTTTTCCAATCTAAATATATTTATTTAATTTTTAACATTAGAGGTTTTCGAGATAAAAAAAGAATCAATTTGTGAAAATATCAAATTTATTTTCTATCACAATTAATCTTTCATAGATCCTAAAATTCATGAATAGGTAAAATTGAACGGACGAATTAGACCAACTATTGAATGTTTCAATTTATTTCCAAAATGTGTTTGTCTATCGAATGATATTTCCTTCCCACCATTTACAAACACAAATATACATACATACATACATATATAAGAATAAACATGTGTGCATGTTGGTAGAGTTTCGCGTCGTGCGGTAACTATCTAAATCATTTTATATTGTTTTGAACTCTATTAAAATGTGTTGTGGTAATTTTCGAAATTCTTGCATGAACAGCCTTATTCCATCAATTTACAAGTTAATGTCGAGTTTTCAATACATTATTATCAAGTTAGTTTATTCACGAAACATCGTTAGGCGTGAGAAAGTTATCGGAAAACAAAATACGATTATTCCATTCCATTTAATATAACATGTGTTGCAAGCTGCTGTGGAAATTAATGTTAGTGTCTACTTTCGATGCTGGAACGCGCCGTGCTTTAATGTTTATCAACATATTTTAGTAATATTTACTACAAACACTCTGTGTTAAATATTAACGTCGACTTGTGAATTACACGAATTGCATTAACATTTATTTATTGTTGTCTGTATCGATGGAGATTATGAATAGTCAAACGTGAATTTAATACACAGACCTCATACAAAATTCGCCACTCATTTCAATTCATTTATTTATATTTTCATTCGATTGATTACGATACTTTTTTATATTTAAATTATCTATTATTCTGTCTCTATCCATGTATCTCTCTTCATATATTTATATATATATATATATATATATATATATATATATATATATATATATATATATATATATATATAAATTTTATAAATTGGATTGCAGTTCAAAACACAACAAGAAGAAAACAAACAGAATCATCAGGGGAGCGTATCGAAGTGACACAATTTCGGCGAAGCTCTCGGTGGAAAAATTTTAAAAATGTATTTTTTGAAAAAATAATGGTCGAACAGCACAGGAGAATACGTAAGTCATATATAATTTACTGAGTAAACCGCACGTATCGATGTCGTTCCCGGTCGAAAGGAACGTGAAAGATCAAACTGAATTTATAGAAATCGAAATAAAAAAATAAAATTCGATATGCACCTACTTGCCTCTTTACCGGAATCGAAACAGATACAGAATATTTATATTGAACTAATGAGTGATTTTTAGATAATCAATCGACTTAATAGATTTTAAATAATGTTTAAATATTTTGTAATTTAAATTTAAGTATGAACAATTCGAAGGTAACTAAATATCAATATTTATTTGAAAAATGTATTAAATAATGCAATTAAAAAATATCTTCAATGATGATATGATATATTTGACTTAAACAATAATTAAAAATCTTATTGAACATTATTATTCAGATTTATTATAATGAGAAATGAATTTTGATGCTTATTTTTCTGCTTTTAGTTTAAACATCTTATTTCGCGAATGCTTTAAGATAAAAAAATAATACTTTTTGGTTTAAACATTTTACATCTTGAATTATTTTTAAAAAACGGTTGATTTAAATTTTTTTCTTTTTCATTCTCTGTATATTTAGATATGGACCATGTATTATCTTCAGGTAGATGTTTAAGCCTTCAGCGTCTGCCTAAGGATCACACACATGCTGAAACTAATGGTTGGGAACAGATAGATGATTCAAAAAGATAAAATACAAACCAAGATAACGTATCAAGTAGATCGCAGGTTTGAAAACAAACGATTATAGTTTTGGATTTGTTGTGAATAAAATTTCTGATTTTTTCACATAATTAGCGAGAAATTTCTATTAATAATTTATCATAAATCAAGAAGCGAATTCGGTTTTTAAACGTTTTAAAGCAGTTAATAAAAATATATAAATTAGTATTTAATAAAACTGACTTCAACGAAAATTCTTCAATTCTTGATATAATATCTTGTCCACACTGACATGCGTTATATTAAAAATAAACAAATATTTCACGACAAGAACGATATTTCCAATCTACACACTCCTTTAATTATCTACGAACGAAAGTGTGTATTTTTTTATTTCACGAGCATGCCCGTCAAATCAAAAGGGAACCCCGCCGCTATTTCAGCTATTTAGGCGGTTAATTGAAAATCTGTTGAACGAATCCCGGCCATTTTTCCCGGACGCGCGCAGTCGATCACCGTAATCGAAAAGCCGTGCACCGCTTTGAAAATACGATTTTATTTCGATAAGCGCATCAATCTGGATATCTAGAACAATACGGAATTCATTGTTCCCGTCCGTAGGTCCGCGACTAAATCGTATCTAAATTACCATTGTTATACGTCTGAATCGCTTCTGCGGGAGTACTCGTTAAGCTCGAGATAAGCTCTCGCGATCGTAATGCGAAGTGCACTAGAGGAGCATTCACGTTTCGTTTTCGACTAGATTCTTAAACGGTGTACCAATTACGTGCGGAATTTTATGATAATCGCTTGTTTTGTCGACTACACACACTTCATGTACATGCAGCGTTGTACGCTCCGTACTATATTATAAAGATGTTATTGTTATGTTTACATTAAGTTAATGTGCCTTAATTGCATACGTACCGATTACAATAAATTCATGCGATATTATGTAGTATTATTCGGTATTAACATTGTGCGCAGTTCCAGGCTATTATCCGTGATAAATGCTTTTAACCTTTTTATTTTATTGTAACGGTTATTATACTTATTCGAATTAATTATACTGAATACTTTTCATGTTGAAAAATGAAAAAAAAGATACCGAATTGAAATTTACAAACATTTGTAGGTTCAAATCCTTTTATGAAACAATAATTTATGAAATCGATCAGATATCGATTATTGAAGTATGAGATAATTAAGATATCAAGATATCATTTTCAGAATGAGAATTTAACCTAAAAACGGTACCGAAATATTTTTGTAGGAACATCTATACCGTTAGTGAGTTTAAAATGTTTCTCTCCTATCAATATATTTGGTAAACTTAAGAGTATTTGTATCAATATTCTCCAAAAAAATGAACAAATCAGAAAGAGGTTGATTTTTTCTATATTAAGAGTATTTTCACAAAGAAAGGACGTACAGTGCCAAGCCAAAAATGACATTTAAAAAATTAAAAAAACTAATTCTCGAAGTACTTTCACAAACCAAATTCTCTTTTACAACACAAATCATAGAAAAATTTTCAAAAATATTCAGTAAATCAATTTGATCACATTGATTGTTGCTTAAACGCATTTAGATGACAATACCATCATCTCCAGAGCGACAACGTACAGGCAGATCTGATAAAGGAAACATTTTGTGTTATATGGGTTGAAAAGGGAACTCATCTGAGAAAATGAATTCAGTCTCATTGTAAGAACTGCATTTTACTCGAAATACTTCACTTCAAAACATCTAAAACGACGTCAAACTCTCGTTCAAAATGGTCATGTTTTGTAGAAGTGTGAGAATATGTTGTATATTTACCTTATTCAATTTTCGTCACGCTATATTTTCCTTAACGGATATAACTCGAAACTTCTATTTTGTAAATATATATATATATATATATATATACATATACATAACTTTGTACATCTGTATACCAAATGAAAATACAATGCCCAGACCGAACACAAAAAAAAGAAACAAATTTATATACAGTCTGGCCCATCGCGCAAATCCTTTTGTTTACATGTAATAAAGTAATTCTAATAAAAATCACGAGCACTACACAATTAGTTATTAAAGTAGATAATAAGATTACATTAAATTTTATGTAAGCACATGTAAATGTATAACGAGTAAACAAACGAATGGCCGTGGTATACATTGTGTTAAAACCAAGTCTAGCCAGTTTAATTTATCTTATTATTATAGAACATGTAAGAGACGTGTTACTCATAAGCATATAGTAGCAAGTACACAAATATGTAATTATTTAATATATATATATATATATATATATATATATATATATATATATATATATATATGCATGTGGGAATACAAGGTTTCGTAGAGTATTTTAAAACATAAAATAGAAAGATAAGAGTATGAGGATTTATGAATAATACCTAAAATGATATGCAGAATCTAGCAATTTAGTTTGTGGATTTTCTTAAAGTATGAAATAGTCATCAAAATCATGGGTTTTTTAATCAAAAGTTTATCCAAGCTATAACAGGGAACTGGAAAAAGAATGTCGATAAACACTGATATATATATATATATATATATATATATATATATATATTTATAATTTTCTTCACCAATTTTTGAACGATTTAAAAACGAATCAAGACTAAACAATATATCACAATAGAGTTCTTACAGTGTGTGTTACAAAAAATTTTCTAGAAGTCAAATTAAATATTATTTAATTCAATTTTTAATACTACTGTCGATATAAGATATTTTTAAAACACTAAGATATGCATTTTAAGATTATATATTATTCCCAGAACTAGAACACTAAATCTACTAATGAAAATTATATAATATAATAAAAAAGCTTTTATTTTATTACAGTGTACACAACCTAAGTTAGAATTACTTAAATATATATCAACAGACAGCCATTAAAACAAATAACATTAGACGAGGAAGGTAAATGTAAATAGCAAAAAACTATGATGATACTAACATCCGTAGACGTAATTTTCAACGTTAATACAGTACGGAAGTTTTCACCTCATTTAAGCTTAAGGAAAATACCATTGACCGTTGACATGTCGACTCGACTTGAGTGGATGCTGCCATTTAATCATCCAGTATATTCAAGATGGGAGAATTGTCGTATGAATCATTTCACCAGCGACACAATTTTTCATCTCTTATGAGCGAACGTTTATGAGTTTCGATAAAAATTTTATATTAAAAACATAATTCGACAAATAAATAGTTTTCGAATTGAACTCTCGTCATAGATGGTTCACTTAAATATTTATTTTGTGAAACAAATCGATACTTGCAGCATTCTCGTTTTAATTTAAAATAGTTTTACATGGAAATATGCTATTCATGCACCAATAAATATGCATATAATGTTATAAATATGTGCATAATTCAGTTTTGTTCATTTAGAACAAAGAAGTTTGTTTTAAAATTTTATAGCAAATATATATATATATATATATATATATATATATATATGAAAATACCATTTGGAAACATAATTCGTCATTGTAACATAAATGATTTGTGGTTGTATGGTATGATTTATAAAATTTTAATTAACCAAACAACACGAACGCATTAAATAATCAATATTAAATATTGAGGTCTACATTCAGTGTTAAAATTTATTGCTGGAGCATAAATTAATGTGAATGTATTTGGAAATTACTGAATGTTAGGAAATAATAATTGATTTAATCTATTGGCATGGGTTTATATATAAGTATATACAGACATGTTTCAAAGGGTGTTTATAAAAACGGTTCATGTTTTCAAAACAGGATTTTTTTTAAAAAAAAGAAACACTAAAGATTTTTTAACAAGTATTAGCTTAGCATATTAAAACATTCTATTATTCTAGTATTAATTTATTTATAGCCGATCACTCTCTGTCCAAATTTCTAATTTTTCGTTATACTTTGATTTAATTTCTATAACATTAAATGGGATGAAATACCCATTCATAAATAATGTTATGGAATGAAAATGATTTTTAATATGAAAAACATTTACGTACAATCTAACATTGTTTTTTAAAAGCACATTAACGATGCGCGTCCGAAAGGTTTGATCATATAATAAAAAATAAAGTGAAAGCTATTAAAACTTGTGTCTTTCATAATTAAAACGGAAAAAAATAAAGCGCATATAATGTCGACGTGTACGTTCTACTTGTACGACATGATTGTAAATATGAAATGGCAATGAAATTTACTGCTATAATTATCCCGCTAACCGTAACACAGCAAACCGAAATAAAAACGGAAATTAATATTTCAATTTAAGTCCGCTTTATGGACTGCAACGGCTTGCGTCATTAAAACAGGGGATTCATTTCGAACGTTTTTAAATCAACTAAACAGTACATCTGTACATATACGAGCCTATTAAGTAGATATATAAAAAAAATTAACATTATGTATCATAAAAAAAGTATGAAACCTAATCGAATTAGACAGACGGGTGAAACTGTTTTATGCGCATAGATAGAAATATTTGTGAATGCCTGTTATATCTATATAAGACCTCTCATTTATCTAACTTGAACTCTATAGAAAATTCATGGTGTGACTGAAAATATCTCTGAATAATCATTTTATTTTTAGTAAGATAAGTTAAATATACAATTTGAAGAGAAATAAAACAAAATTCATTGAGCAGTAATAAAAAAAACGCACAAAACCTAAGCTTAATCAATTGAAAACTATTTAAAATTTAAAAAATAGACAAACAAATATTATTTTTTATTTATTTTATAGATTGGTCGTAACTGAATACTTTTATGATTTTTATTTTGTATCTAAAACTAGAAATCTTTCTTTTTTTAATTTATTTATTTATCGCAATATTTACATATAATATTGTCAAGTTCATTGATAAATAGTAATCAAAATATTTCATTTATCTACTGTAAACACAGTGTATCGCACAAAAATTGACTCGACACACAGATGATAGAATACTTTGTAGCCAACTGTGTATCAACAGGGACTTTAACTCATTTATGTTATTTCGTCTCCATCGTAAAACTTTCTGTGACAATTGCGACCCTTAATTGTTTTATTAAAGCTTATTATTTTACTGCCCATTACGACTTATAACAATGATAAATGAAAAAGTATCTCAAGATACAAAGATTTAATAAACTTTCAGCAAACATTTCAAGTACTACATAAACGTTTCATATTAAATTTCGAAAAAATACTTCTGTGATAATTAAAAAATCGTTATATTTATCAATTTGTTCCCTTTCTCGAATACATTTCAATTGAAATTAATATTTAGAAAAATATGTCTCAGTTAATTTTTGAAAGAAAATTCTATCAAATTTTCTATCATTGTTCATTGATTTGAAAATGATTTAATAGAATAAATGCATGTGTTTTACATAAAATATTTAATGCATTTTATACAAATAATATATAAATATATTTCTTGAATGATAATGACAAATCTAATCTAATATAATTCCAAAAATTAGTGTGTAATCTATGATTATTTTAATAAAAATCAAATATGATTTCACAAGACACGGAACAAAAACGTCTATAAAATACAACAGTCGAAGCTGTGACGAATATTCTTCCATAAATATATTCTTTTTCGAATAACGTTTAGCATAAAACACGACGAGAGACACAGTGACCGATAATATCGACGAGAGACGGAAAAAAAAACGTCGAAGTCCATATAAATAACGAGACGGAAGTTTATCGCGGGCGTCAAACGTCTCATCCCCGAAGACAAGTTCCGTCAAGTCCCCTATTCGAATTTCGGTCATCATCTCCCGCTGTTCTCTATATACATCCATGTCAACGTGCCGCAGGTCACTGCTGTGAGAACCGATACGGAAGTTGCCTTGCATTTTTATTCAAACTTTTCAGTTGCGAAAGTTAAAAATGAGTTTATGAACGGTGAACCCATCAAAACACAACTGGGACGAAAACATATTATCGTGTCGGAAATTTCGGAAATCGCTCGGGGTGGAGTAAACAACATGTTTTAAATAAACGTGGAAACGAGACAGTAGACACACACACGAATCTCAAAAATAATTCAGTCATTAATTGTAAATTAAGCTAAAACAATTATTCGCATACTTCTGTCCAATTTGATGAGTTAGATTTCTGAGCGGTTTTATGCTTAATTACAAAATAAATCGATTGAAAAAGATGCAACAAACTCTCACAAAAATCTACTCACATGTGATTGTATAGAAGAACGATATATATTTGTGTAAAATAATAGAACTGGTGAGAAAAATTAAGACCGTTTTTCAACTCGATCTATTTTTGTTAAAAACAAAACTTTCTCAACAAATATATTCCAAGTTAGCAAGTAGAATACGAATCAAACGAAATTACTCTAAACGATGATCACCATGCTATTAATCACTATAATATACCTAATGATATATATATATATATATATATATATATATATATATATATAATATATATATATATATATTGAAATGAGAATGAAAAAAGAACGAGTTACGGCCGGATTTCGTTTCAGATAAAAACGGATGCATCTCTTATAGATTTAACGTTAAATTCAGTTCAAAGGAATCCTGCGGCAATGTATAGCCGAGACATGGAAACTTTAACGAGAGGCTATAAATCTAATACGTTGTTATCCTGACGAATAGAGAGGATTAGTCGAGTCCTGATTTGTACCCGTTTAAAAAGAATCCTTCTCGTTCGCAAACGTGATCCGCTAGTCGATAAAAAATCAGACGTTTATTAATTGATCGCTTCCACTGTACATATTTAAAATTTCATCTGAGAATTGATCTTCTCTATTCATAGGAACCGAAACAATTCTTAAATAGTATACGATTAGAATTTCTGAAGGAAATATAAATAGAAATGTGAGATCAATCCGAAACCTAATACTGAATTGATTGAAGATTCCGACAGAAGATACAGAAAATAACTTGATTCTTTCATTGTGGTTGTAAATCATTTGATATTCTTCTAATATAGCAGAAACAGAAATGAAATTGATCGAATTGAAAAAGATAACAGATATAAAGCCATTGAAAAAAAAGTGAAAATATTCTGATCTTTTGAAAACACATCTATCCGAATCATTAAGAAACATATGTATCAAAAATGCAGCTAAAATTGATCAATAAAAATCATTACTCTTGTTTGATGTCAACAAAACATATTTTAAATTTTATCACAAGTTATATTTAAAAATTATTAGAAAAAAGTTAAGTCTCGACAGTAGTGGGATAATAAAAAATAGAATCTTTTTTATTCTAAATTAATTTTATAGTGAGTAATATTTAATTGTGTATATATTTATATATATATATATATATATATATATATATATAATTAGATTTAATGACGTTGTTTCAGGCAGATTTAGTTCAGTGTTGAATGACATAATATTATAACATGTACAACTATGCTTAAAATGGATTTACATTGTGTTGGTTTCGTGGCGAATATTTACTAGCGCTTAAGTAAAGGTTTATACTTCACGCATGAATATGCACAACAGTAATCAGTTACATAACGTCAAGAATATTTCGAGTTAGTTGCTGCGTAGATGTTCAAGAAACTGTTAACATGTCGTGGATATTTTTCTCATTTTCGACGATTTTTTATTTCATTTTTAATAGAGACTAATTCGATTTGTAAAAATATACAAGGGCAATTTTAAGATAAGTATAGAACCGATCAATTAAATAAAAAAAAATAATTTTTGATAGAGGAAAATGTGTCCACAGCTAAGTATTGTCGTGTTCATTGTAAAAACTTAAGAAATATTGACTGCTTTTTGAATAAATTTCAGAATTAAATTCATTGTTATCTTCAAGTGGATATAGGATACAAAAAGTTGGATTTTCAGACTACTGCGGGGAGGGTTTTTAATGAAAAAAAATAATTAATCTCAACAAAGAATTGTTTTTCATTTCATATAAATTATTTCACTTTCTGCATAAATCGGTACTTTTTTCTGATCAGAAATGTTCTATAAGTAATTATTGACCATTTTTGATTGCTCCATATATGCAGATAGATGGTGGTTTTATCATCTTAGGAATGCTTAGATAAAAAGTTGCCGATATAAAATATTCACAAGTTCATTATTAACACTAGAGAGTATCTTAGATTCCTGCCCGATGGAAATATCTTCAGAGACAGAATAATTCCATCAGATAAAATTCTAAAAAATGATGTATAAAATGCATACATTCGTTTAATAATAAACTCATAGATTTATATTTCTATTAGCTATTTATTTCATTTACAGAATCCTTTATTGAATAGTTTATTAAAGAAATAAAAAACATTAAAATATATTCTTATAAACGGACTTTTTTTCAAACCACAATACACAAAAACATGTACGATGAAAAATATTTAATAAATCATTTTTAATTGTTGTTTATGCACATTTCTATACCAATAATAATCTCCAGAGTGTCAAAACACCAAAAAATCTCGGTTTTCTGTACGAAAAACGATCAAAAATAGTTTATTGACCATTTTTTGGCCAGAAATTCGTTAGTGGTTTGAAAAAAATCACTTGTGAATATGAATTTCGCCACAATAACAGAAAATTTATCAAAATTTATAACAATTTTCACAAACGAATTTTCATTCCACTCAAACCACATATTTTTTTGATCGGAATTTTTACAATAGCTCTTTTAGGATAATGGCATCGCTATCAAATTATGAATCATCAATAATCAAGATAATAACATTACGAATACAACATTTTTTTCTAGAAAACAAAATGTCGTTTGTGGAAATGAATTTAATCGCAGAACTAAAAGATTATAATTAAGGCATGTATACATTTTTGTGCTTTATTCTTTTTAAATTTTTAACATTTATTATCCTATATATATAAATATATATATACATATAATGTTATTAAAATGGTTAACTTTTTAAATTGTCTAAATATTTCAGTTTGTAATTATTCGTTCAAACCATCTAACAAAACGTAAGTCCACTAATTGGAAAACAATGTCAACAGGGTTCTTAAGATCGACGTTCATTCCCGACCGTTCAAATCAAACAGACGTCATTATTACGTTCGGATATATTTGGCAATTCCTTTGAAATTCATAATTTCACATCTCTGTATTACGGGACAGTTATTATTGTCAGCGGGTGTGTCTTTCCGTTTTATATTTCGATGATGTCATTATTGTTCTTAATTAGAGACTCGCAGAATTCAGTTATACTGTGTACGGATTAAAACAGAATTTAATACTCCAGTCTTTATAAATATGCTCGTTTTCATGACAAATTAATATTGAGTTTATTCTTAGTCTTATTTTTTTAATAGTTTGGATTCAATCGAAATATTTATACATGTTTATGTTTATATCGGGGCTGGTAGAAAAAAATTAATATAAAATATTTATTTTCAATTTATATATATATATATATATATATAGAAAATATCCCAGCAAATATCAGACATCGTCTCTATTTTTCACTGCCGTATTGAAAAACTTCCATTTCCGTTTTTTTTTCTCCTTTCTAAAATATTATGAACGCCACAGGAACAGAATTTCATGTACAATACACGCAATATACCTATTATATGAAAAATGTATAGAGCAAACCAAAACATAACATGTTATTTCCTCGAGGAAAACCAATCTCACCTTTACTTTTCTATTCTCAAAACGAGATTGAGTTGTAATTTGATTAATTATTTATTTTATACGCCGACCTGTTGATTCGAAAGTTTGTACGTGTCTGTTCTAACATTATTATTAATGAACTGCGATTATATTTTAATCACTTTCGGTGAATGGAATCTTATATACGATTTCTATAAGAAAATGAAGAGAGGTGAATGTAAAATAAGAAATAATATTGTACGGATGTTTATATTATCGTTTATGAATCGACTAACAAGTGAATAATGACACGATATTTAATATATTTTCTTGTTATTCATACATGGGGAATTTTTTTATCCTAATAACGCGACCACTTTAAGAATCCATGTTTTAAACGCGAATAAATTTCATTCCGTCGTATTTTTTTCATTCTTTCAACTATAAACTCGGAGTTGAAAAGCGTCTCAACGACAAAGAACCGGCCCCTATATAGATTCTCACACTTACTTGTCCGACAACTTTTTTTACTTACGGTCGGTCAATAAACTTAGTGCGTTTTTTTTTAAAAAAAAAAGAGAAAAACCTTAGTCGGCGGAACGGTTTTATATTATATTAGGAAACATATGACTCGAACGAATTCATGCTCAATAAACACCTATGACATATATCTTTCCGTGAATGATACGTTTTTTAAATTTTCCTATGCAAATAAAATCTCAATGTGGAAACTTTTGTACACTGTGTTCTATTCTTCGCAAGTTTTAAATTTCAAAGATAAGTTTGACTGGGTACTTTCCATTCAGATTTATAATATATTGAAGTCATAATAGACATAGGTAACGTTTCAAGTATTAAAATTATTTCACTCTTATAAGTTTTATTGTCGAAGTGTAACTTTTTGATTTTACTGAATCGATATTTTGTATTAAATCTATATTACTTACAATTTTAAAGTAGATGATTTGATTAAAATTTATTTATTATATAACTAAAGATGATTTAATGAACAATTAATTCTAATCCTTCCGAGTCACTCCACGGTCTGTAAAATCGACTCTTTACTAGATGCCCTTTTTTCTAAATCCCACACTAATACTTCGTATAATATAATCGAATTACTGATGAAAATAAAGAATTCGGTGTTTAAAAAAATCCAAAACTGAATGAAATTTTATAATACTAGATTTACTGAACACCATACCATAAAAATATAAAACCTATGGAAATATTTCCAATAAAAATAGATACAAGGAAATAAGATATTCTGAAGAAAAAACATAATAAGCGTTGTTACAATAATATTTTATGACGGAAATAAATCCGACATTCTAAAGTTAGCATCTTATTTCGAGAGATCGTATCGTTTTTGCTCGTCGATCGGTATTACTGGAAAAAAAATAATACACAATACACTTGAACGTTTCGTATTTGCTGGGAAAAAAATCCGCAGTGCTCATAAATCCGAGAGCGTTCGTGTGAGTGCCTTTGTTCGAAACTGACATCGATTCAGACCGAAAAGTGTGAAAATGCTCGTTTAAAATTCAAGTGCAACGGCCGCTTTGTGACGCTGACACTGATCTGCAACCGCAAAAGTCAATTCAGTTCCGTATTGCAGATGGTCTTACATATTTCCACTCTGTTGTTTTGTCTTATTGACACCACGGATGCTCTCATCTGCCACTATAAATGGAATAATCCGAAGAAAATTGACAGCGTAGAGGATTTTCGATATACAAATAAATGTATGATACATGGTGTACTGTTTTATTGACAAACTTATAAGATGTGCATGTGGTGGAAATATAACTCACATCATAAATATTTTACAGTACAAAAATCAAAATGTATACATATGTGAAGTAGCATTAAAATTAATATTTTCTATATAATTTTTATTTTATATTTTCTATATAAGTTTAGTCACAAATCGATTGTTAGAGATATAAATTATCATGATCGGTGAAAATTATGTTTATTTTTTCAAAACGGATATGTTTAGTCAAAAATCTGTTTTTCTAAGATATTAAATTTGCAACTTTTTCTTCAATGTTGAACAAGAGACCGGAAAAGCAATTAATTTTCTCATAAAATTGATATTGTTTTATAGAAATATAATTATTTATTTAAAAAATCATAATTGACATAACAATAATTAGCTATTTTCATTTGAAAAAATTGCAGTTGTAAAAACCTTTCCATTTTAAAATCAAAACGTAAAAAATTACAATGATGCCATTTTTTTAGAAATTAATCTTTCCAAAAATATGAAAATGGATTATCCTGTCATGAGTCTATATTTCTAACCATAATTTAATAATTTGTCGCCAAATAAATGAATTTTGAAGAACTTCGTTTTTTTCATGAATTTTTCAATGGTTATAGGTCGTGGATCTTTTTAACCAAAAAAATTAAAGTTGAAAGTTTTTAAGTTTTATGTAATAAATCAATTATTAGGAATTCGAATAAACATAATCAGCGAAATTTATGTTTAATTTTATAAATCGTAAATATTTGTGGCCAAGATACAATTTTTATAAAACATTAAATGTACGATATTTTCTTCAAAGCTAATAAAATGATTAGAAAAAAATTATTTGTTATGCAAAAATGCTTTTATTTATTAGAAATATGTTTATTTTTGAAAAAAAAAATATTTTTCACTCAACAATAATTACTTATTTCTATTTAAAATACTTTAATTGCAAAAATATTCATTTTGAGGTTAAAACACGGAAGGATACTATAATTTGATTTTTCTAAAAATTAACACTTTTATAAATGTAAAAATTCATTTTTCTACAATAAATCATTATTTCTGACGATAATTTAACAATTTTTGACCAAAAAATCAATTTTTAAAAAATTGAAATTTTTCATAATTTTTGCATACTATAGGTCGTCAATTTTTTTTGGCTAAAAAATGAAAGTTTGAAATTTGTAATTTTTTTACTATAAATCGATTACTGGGGATGAAAATAATCGTGATCAGTATAAATTATATTGTTATTTTAGAAACGTATGTATTTTTTGGTCAAAACCCAGTTTTTTCAAATACTAAATCTAGAGTTTTTTCGTCAATGTTGTAAAAATGATTTTTTTCTCATAAAATTTCTCTTATTTAATAGGAATATGTATGTTATCTTTAAAAAATAATATTTTAGTCGACAAAAAACATTTATTTGTCTTTAAAATAATTTTAATTGCAAAAACATTCATTTTGAAACTCGAACATTGAAAATTACAATAATGCGATTTGTCCACAAACTAAGACTTTTATGAAATGAAAAATGCATTTATCTATAATAGTTCTCAATTTCTGATGATAATTTGATAATTTCTGATTAAAAAATATTTTTTTAATAATTGTTCTTTCACAAATTTTACTATAAATCAGACGTTCTTTACATTTTTACATACTAGACGTTTTAATACAACAAAATTTAAAGTGACTGGTAGACAACAGATTCAATGATACGAAAACGTTTCATGGCATTTAGAAATAACGTATTAATGGAAAACGGGACATGGCATCAACGCCGCAAACCAGATACACAGGGCTCAAACCCGCAAATCAATCAAGCCAAATGCGGAGAACATTGATCATTTCAGATTGCAACAAATTCAGACAGATTGAAATCAAAACTGGAAGAATGACAACACGCATAACATAGTTATTCGTGTTGACGAATAATACAGCTATTCGTATAAACAAATAATTCGTGTTGTATATAAAATACATGATTTCTTATTTTATTAAATCATATAACATCATCAATAAGTTTTATTATATTTCTAATTTATTTTCAATAACAACCCTGTCAACATTTAT
This sequence comes from Acanthacorydalis orientalis, assembly GCA_034766995.1. NCBI lineage: Eukaryota > Metazoa > Arthropoda > Insecta > Megaloptera > Corydalidae > Acanthacorydalis > Acanthacorydalis orientalis. Next base: position 33,073,651 of record CM068321.1, on the reverse strand, counting down.
AAATCGTTAAGTTTGAATTGAAAGTATTATCTTATCCTTGAATATTGTATTAAAAAGCTTACTCAACCGGTAAAATATAAATAAAATATTAAACGAGAGGAAAACATAAAAACTCAATTACAGATGATGGAAATTAATCTGACCTGGAGCAATTTAATTCGTTCGATACGAAAAGTTTTTTTTTTAAAAAAAATCTCAATGTAAGTCAATCAATATGCATCCGCATTCGTTAATTTCGAGCATCGAACAAGCGCACAGCACAGAACGCGTCGCGAGGGCTCTTCATTTCTCAACCATTGTCTACATTTATATATAAATCTGAATTAACTTCTACGTTTTAACATCGTGTTCTGTTTCCGTGAATTATGATTTATTAATTTTCACTCGACGTCTACTCTTTTCTGTTTTTTAAAAAAAATACTGTTTCACAGTTATTAAGGAACTCGGATGGATGGAATTATTTATATATAAGAGGAAGTGTATAAAAACAAACTGAGTAGTTTTTCGTAAAAGCGTTACGACGTTTTCGTGAATTTTCGCTGAAGATTTTTCTTATCGTCCTGAAAATGGACTCGCAGATATTCTCCTTCCTTCATACATTTATAATAGTATCCTTGATGACGACAAAAAATATTTGAGCAGATTACACGTTATCGCGTTAAAGCTATTCAACACTAACCTATCAAGTGTAGGTGAGAATCGTTCAGAGAAAAACTTTATGGTATTATAATGTTATGACATATGGAGAGATTACAAGGTATGAAGTACATTTCTATATAAAAGAGGTATTAGTATACCTCATACATACATACATATATATATATATATATAAGATTTTTATATCAACTATACAATCCTCCATTAATGTATCAATACATAAAACAACATTAAATTTTTAAAAATATTATCTTTCATTCGCTCCACAAATAGACAATAAATTTTATAAACAAACGGGAAAAACTGCTGCAGTGAGCAGTAATTTATGCAGACAAATCTTTTTACAAGCGGATTTGAATGAAATTTCAAAAGATCCCTAATATATTTTTCAAAAATATAAATTAACATATATTATATATCTTCATTAATTTTGAAAAAGAAAACATTAAATTATGAAATTGTTTTTATACATGTAATCATGTTGTTACTTTGTCCTGATTTTATATAAAAAAATAACGACAGACAATGAAATATTCAAATTCATTCATGAAAAGGAACAGTTCGGTATATGACTTCTTTCAGATACATTAATCACAAGAAAGAGAAATAGATTCGAATTCAAAATATCAACAGAAAATCAACCAAAACAAATAAGTGCATTTTGAATGGAACAAAAAATTATATTTATCAAAAAACACAAGTTTAATTCTATGATAAAAAAGGCTCTCTAAGAATGATGGCATCGGTATCGAAATCCATAATCAAAAATCAAATAATCAATTATTGAACATTTCAACGATTTGTGGAATGAGAGAAAATCGATTTGCGATAGTGGATTTGTCCACAGTGCTCAAACTATATCGCAATGTCGTAAAATATTTAAAAAAAATTATAAACCGTGTTTCCAGAGCACACATTCATACACATGGATCGTTTTTAATATTAAATTCATGGCTGGATCCAGTGAAATTCGAATGTGTGTTAGTGCACGGTTTCCCGAGAAAGGAGGAAGACTAATACACCGTTAGTTTTCAGTTCTCGTTGTTAAACATGTACGTATTGCAGTTTACTACATCTGATATATGCGTTGTATGTTTGCACCGGTAAATTAATTAGATTTCTTAATTGAATTTGTAATTGTAGATAAACGAGACGAAAACATGTACACAGCTCTAAAGCAGTACGATAAACAGTTTTCTCTTCGAATATATATATTTAACACTTGTAATCAGATCATCTTTCTTGCATAGTTTATAGTTTGGTATATGTTTAGTACATAAAATCTAATTATAATTTTCTCTCATTTGTTTGTATTGATATTCTGTTAAGCATATTGTATTTAAAAGCAATCGAGTTAGATAATATGTAAGAAATTTCCGAGTTGATCTTTGTTCCTAGAAACTATTATTTATAACGATCAAAAAAGATGAGACTAAAATTGTATTCACTTGTATCATTTCGTTCTGTATTTAAATTCACTTTCCAGTCCATACAAAAAAAATTTAATGATGAATATATTGAATAATTGATCACTGATCATTAACTCAATTAATTTTAAATATTACACAGCCTAGAAAACACGTGAGTGCCGGTTCTAATTTCATATTTGACAAGTCAGTAAAGCGGAATTTGTCTGCATGTTACAAAACAATTAATGAATTCGTTATTCTTCGTTCCATCTAACAAATTAAATTGTGCACAGACTTCACAAACATTTTAATTGAATCCTCAAATGGCGTTTTTCGTAAAAAATGTACAAGCATAGACATTACTTTCTAGATAATAATAGCTGCTGCGATTCATTTCGATGCTTAGACGAGAATAGTGCTCGCTATTTATTAATTATTACGGTATGTGCATCGTTTCTTTTCAGAACGACAAATACATTTTAGTACAGTTGTAACTATTAATTTTTTTTAAATCTTTATAGGACAGTTACAGTTATTTTCTTTAAAGTTATTATACTTTTATTTCTTAATATTATACTTTTATTTCTTAACATTTTTTTAATTGGAATTCATACTAATTATTTGAAAATGGTTGTTTTTTGAAGAGAATAATCTGTTGAAAACTGTAGCTGTATCTCTTAGGATATTTTCTTTAAAAATATATAAACATGAAAATGATTCAAGTTTACATTTATATTGAATATATATATATATATATATATATATATATATATATATATATAGTTATGTATATATGAGGTAATCACCACGATTAATGAAGGTCAGCCTTGAGTAATTTAATATTTTATAAATGAATTATGAGATATAAATAATGAAACATCTAGTTATGTTTTATCGTCAGCAGGAAATTTCATCGTCTGAAACATATCGCCGTCGACTCAAACATACGGGACTACTGTCTCCATTAACTATATTCACTGTCACCGTACGCGTTCAACATCAATATTTCTCCCGAAGTTTACACTAAAAAAAAGGTTGTTCTACACACAACCGTCTCGTATATCTCACAAAAAAAAAAAAAAAAACTCAGGGACTATCCGAAGCTTTTACAGAAATTTACCTGAATAAATAGTCTCTTATTTCAATTTGAATGCACGGAATGTTGAAAGTTAGTAATTTTTTTGCATTATATTTAATATCGATGAAAGATTTGAGTTTCTAAATAACGTCTATTCAAGTTGTACCAATAAGTGTTTTGAGAGAAGACGAACGTTTATTTTAGTTAAACTGGATACTGATTTAGTTCGATAGTTTAAAATGTGTTGATTGAATCGATATTTATGCATGACTTTATATCAACTTGTTATTAAAACTGTTCAATTAACTTATTGTAATAGCGTTTGAGTATAAACAGTGATGAATATAAACCATTTTCAAATACTAACAATATATCGATCAAGAGTAACCATTTGAGATGATTCTTTTCTTTTAAAGTACTTATTCATGCTTTGCAAGTAAATAGTGAAAATAAGTATTATACATTTTTTCAATTATGTTACTGCAAAGGTGCAAATCGATCTTTCCCACTACGAAAATGTGTGAATTTCTGTATAAAAAGATTCACTGCAGACTAATTGGTAGATATACTTCAATTAAAATGTCAACGATATCGTCAGATCTCACTTCTATGGATTACTTTTTTTGTATTGTGCTTAAAGACAATACATATTTTACAAAATCGGCCACAGTAGACAATCTATGTTAAATCGACAACAAAAACGCTTTTAAAATAATTAAAAATGACTGACACTTGTGCTAAATCACCTGTTAATGAATAATTGAAAAACGAATAAATTGTTTCGAACACAGTGCGAAAATTCTATGCAAGCGCGTACCCGGGAAAACTTTCAAAGGGCGAAACTGTTTATTATACATTTAAAAAAAATGAGATACTTAAACATGCCTCGCATACATAAATATATAAATAAATATGGTAATATAAAATAATAAAGTTGAGACGTGGGAATTATGATAAATTTTATGTGTGTTTCTGGAATCTTTGCTAAACTGTTCAGAGGGCTCGGGTTCGTTCTCGTTCCTTCTCCGACGAATAGCTGGTACGATATACAATGTGTACAATTTTCGTACATGCACAAAGACGTCCTCTTTTACAATCTGAATCTAAAAACAGCTATTTGCTTTATGGTATCATCTTTATATAGCGCTCTGATGTCTATATCGTAAAGAATTATAGGATTATGCCGTGTTGGATAAACAAAATGGAACGGCACGTTACAACGGAATGTACATATATATATATATATATATATATATATATATATATATATATATATATATATATATATGTCATATTTTAAATACATATATTAATATATATGTAAAATAATAGACACAGGGTTTTATAATATTTCATCATATGTTCAATATAGATGATATTTATTTAAATTATTATTTTATTTATTCGGATTTTCAGCTTATTTTTGTATGCAATTTTTTTAATATATATAGTGGCACAAATATTTGTGTAAACGCTTTTATTATTTATTTTATATTCTGAAGAACAGATATACAAATGGTGCAAAAATCATTATTATAGACTTCTACAACATATGCATACATATTTAATATTTTCATTATTATAAAATAATGAATTACTGTTCTTAAAATTTGGATAAAAACAGTTAAAACACATTTGGTGAAAAAATTGGGATAATCATTTTTTGAATGGTACCAACGCATCCGGGTGTTTTTAATATATATATATATATATATATATATATATATATATATATATATATATATATATATATATATATATGTATCTATGACTACCAGGCCAATAAGAGATTGCCTTGATGGATACTCTAGAGCTCTGTTGGCTTAACTAAGAAATACAGCCACGTCGGAGGATCATAGAAAATTACTTGTCTATTTGGAGAAAGTCCACACCCCAACAGACCTTCAAGTAATTTGAGTAACACGAACCGGGAGTCCCAGTGCTCGGTACTCCTTTTTATGAAAAGGTTTCAGCCACACATGATTGGCCAGAGACTTTAAGAATGAGAAAAACAATACTGACTGTTCAAAAACTGTGCAACACCAAAACATTCATTCCTAAAGGTAATAAGAGTTAATTTATTAGACAATTATTTATCCATAAATTCCATACAAGGTATCGATATCTGATCAATTTACACACAATATGCCAAGATTATTTCATGGATTGAGGGATAGATGAACTTGATGTTCAACTTCAGATCTTCGATTCAGTTGTATGAAGGGAAATCTAATTTATTTTGCAAAATAATGCAGAATTAAAAAATATTTTAAGTTATCTGATGATGTAAACTGTCATAGATACATCACATTAAAATCATTTTCATAAATACATTTGTCACTCCTGTACAAACCATTTTTTTCTAATCCAAAATTCTCAATAATTAATTTTTGGTTATTTTTTATTGCTTCTTGCACGTATTTACAAGGAAATATCGTTCAATCAAAATTTTAAACACTATCATCAAGAGTTTAAGGGAGGTATAGGTTCTGAGAAAGAGATCATCATCACCGACAAACAGAAAAAAATTATAATTCATAAATAGTGGTAAATTAATTTGTTGTGATAGTTACAAAAACTATATCCACAATATTAAATCTCACTAATAAAACCATCTTCATTGGTGAATCTTCCTTTGGAGTACTTGGACAATCGTTTTTTAGAAAACGGCGAGAACAGAAACGTATTTTTAGAACATTTTTTTCAATTACTTTGTTCCTGGACCATACAAGTACTGTGACAATTTTATCAATACATAGTTATAGAATTAAGACGTTTATTTCCGCTATGCAACTCTGTGAATATCTATTCATGATAGGTTAATTAATAGACGAGCTTTAATTAAAGTATGACCAAGATCACCGAAACTCACTTTATAGACTTATTTCTTGTGATATGGTTAAAGAGAAAATATGTTCTATAAAGTAGGTGAACTCACAACAGAAAATCGCTTTAAAATGATTAAAAATTACTACAACTTGTGCTGAATTGTCTGTTTATGTACTTTTGAAATATCTTTAGACAATTTAAGTAGAAAAAATAATTATTATTAACGGAAAATAAAATATAAGTAAAATAATTCACTACTGGCATGTGTTGGGTAGTGATTTTTGAGCCAACTGTATATATATATATATATATATATATATATATGTACATATGTATGTATGAATTTCTAACAAACAAAATATATTTCTTGGATAAATTTAAAAAAAAAACTTACCAACTCGAACGACTCAAATGTATCCAATTTTACAATCCAACGACGCAGAATAGAACACACATTCTCAATAAAATAAATAAACAAGACACATTCATATATCGACGGCGTCTTTGTTGAAAAGTCTTCGACTCGTAATCAAGTTAGAAAACAATCCATAAAAAAATCGTTATGAACGGGCGAATAACTTTCGAAGAACATCTGTAAACGACTGGCTATTACGAAAATTGATGGTTGCATTGTAATGGAAAAATAAAATTCACGCGATCTTTTTTATACTCCGGCATGTAAAGTTTCCGGTGATACAATTTACTCGCTCTGTAAATAATTCGAGCGCAATTAAAAACCCGAGTTCTGAAATTAAAAAGTCGTTCGAAAATGATTTGAGTAACCGGTGAGCGTGTACGTCCGCGACGAATGATACATAGAAGTGGTGAAATCGGATTTCGAAGTTAACTTTTTTTGAATCGTTAGCTAACCTTGTACTTATCGATAAACACGAAATCTTTTATCTGTCTTTCGCCGATTAAATAATGTATCCTTTTCAGATACAAATTTCGACAGCGTTTATTTCTGTTACACAATTTTATTTTTATACTTAAAACGAATCACAGTTCAGTATTTAAAGAGATAATTCTAAAATTTGTCACGGGAAACATTCAATCTCTGAATAAATATTGTTCTAGACAATTTTCTTTCTGAATTCTAGAACCTAAATCCCAGCTTGTGTTTTCAACAAGTTTAAATTCACAACAATATCATTCGATTACATCATGTAATTAAATATAAAACGTTTCTTTACAATGAGTCTGATCTTAACATTTTTAATCGCCTTATTATTCCTCGCGTTCTTCATCGATAGCTTTGAAACCGAATGATTTTTTTTTGTGTCTCTCACTAATGAATTCTTTTTTCATCCCACAAACCACAAAACAAAAAAATTCTGATCAAAAATGTTCAATAAATCATTATTAACGGTTGCTTCATCTAACAATCAAAAATGATCAATGACGATTTCTTGAACATTTTTGACCAGAAAAATTTCTATGGTTTGCAAGATGAAAAAAGAGCTCATTTGAGAAAGTAAATTTAAACACGGTGTCAGAACTGTATTGTGACAAACGATATATATATATATATATATATATATATATATATATATATATATGTATCTATTGTCAACAATCAATTTATGGAAATTCAACTCAAAATATAACAGAAGTTTCAATTTGATTCACAAAAAATTACTATCGATAATAAAATGAGAAATGAAAACAGGAACAGATGTTGGTACTCATGTATACAAATAAATATTTATAATTTTATCCAACGAAACATTAATTCGGTCGCTTTATTTAAAATTAAATAAAATGTTTATGAAATTCGTGTTTTTTTCATATATTTACATAACGGGCCGCGTTTGAAAGAAAATTCTCGTATAATGGCATTCGTTAATATTTATTTTCGGCATCTGAAACTTTTTCAAATTAATTAACATAAAATCTACTTACAGATTCACTAATTCATTCAATTTAAATTTAAAAACACAAATAAAAAATCGGTCTTCCAGCAGATGTGTAAGATACGTAGTATATCGAACATAAAAACATTTAATTCAGTAAGAGTTCTGTTTGAAATTCTTTACAGAAACAAATATATTACATAGTTGTAGCAAATGTCTAGATGTTCTTTGATAGACATGTACGACAAACGAAGAGAACATCTGTCGACACAGTAATAAGTCCCTACTTATTATTCTGATTGTAAAAATTGTCACATGCATCCGTGTCATTTCTTTGCAGGTAATGAACAACAATAACGTATAAATAAAGTGTTGATTAATCCCCTTTCTTCAATTTATAAAAACAGAAACGAAATAAATGAAAACTGGGACAGTGTTTCGATACGTGCTGAATGTGTGTCTTCAGATAAAACGTACTTTAAACTATTTACAAACATAGAACAATATTTCACAGTGCTTGATTTCTATGTGGACTTTTTATCCGGTTGCAGTTTTATGTCCTTTGCAATTTAAATGTCAGTGCAGCGAAACAGTACAGCACTCGACATCTGTCATAAAAGCTTCATGTTTATTATTAATTTACGGAGTCAAATAGAAAAGTCTGTCTGTGCCAATAGAAAAATCAAACACTGTTTTCATTTTGACATAAGCAGGCATAAATTAAATTTGTATTATTTATGTTTCGATCTTGTACAAATTACAAAACGTGTTTCAAACTACATTGCATTTTAATATTTAATTTTAAGACAAAAAAAGAGCATATAGTTAAATATTAACACTTGAAAATATATGAAAAACGTTTATGGTTGTGTGAAGTGCAGTAATTTAGAATTGAACTTATCGAAAAATGCCTAATTCCTTAAATTTTTAATGAAAACAATTACGGATTGCGGTTCTTTAGTGAAAAGAGATTATTTATCATATAGTATCTTGTGAAGGAAAACCATATTTTTTCAGGTTTGATAATCCAAATTAAATAATAGAACACCTTGGGGGAGAAAGTTCGAAAGAAAAAAGAATTATAAAAAGCTGTTTAATCAATGATTCATATTTTGTAAAAGAATTTTTGCCTGGAATAAGCTTCAGTATTGGATATAAAAATCATTTTTTCTTCAGTGAAAATCTTTAAAAATAGGTTGTGGAAAGAAATAAGTAAGAAATCAAATCTTGTTCCTTACTTGAACCTCTGTAAGTAGATTTGGTGGTTTCGGACCGGTGTATTTACTTTTTAGTTAATATTTTAGAATAAGTTGTGACTGAATTCAATTCGAAAATTGACACTAAATATTTTAAAATCTATCGGTAATTTATTGAAATCGTCTATTCAGAAATTCCATATTTGAATATAGAATTAAATAAAGGGACGCGGTACAATTATAAATCACGCGCCGATGAATATTTCCAGCATTAGACGAACGTCTGATATTTATTCAGATGATAACTCAGGTATTTACTTTTACAATTTATAGTAAAAACTTTTCATGGAACTACGGACGAAATGTACATAAATAAATTTTATTCTGACCGATCTCTCGATTCGGTTAGAAGTCGACCGTCATGTCGTTATATTCTAATTCTCAATAATCGTATCAACAAGCTAATTGGAGACCGTTGAAACTTTTCCTTAAAAGGTTTACCGCATGCTACTGCCACACACGAATTAACTGACTATCGTTTGTTGCGAGTTAGCAACTCGTACTCATTCTCTCAGTCTGATACAATGGCGTACACTGTTCTTCGATTACAATTAATTTTCGCATGCTGGAAATCAAGTTGTATTTAACATTCGTACTTTAAACGCGTTTTATTAATTCTCACTTGACTGATTTAAATTGTACAGTAATATATATAATAAAACATATTTTTAATAGTAAATCCAGCAGATTATTTTTAAAATTTTGTTTATTTAAATATGTATGAATAGAAAATGCTTCTTCAGTTTTACAAGAATGATTTTTTGGAGATATTTCGATAATCTATCTAAAAAATCAATAAGATCTATAAACCTAATATCTCGAACAAATAAAATTAAAAGATAGTATTAATGTCAAATCTTGTCTTTTCATACATTTTTTTTAAAATCCTCTACACCGTGTATACAAAGTGAATCGTCTTCGACAGCATTTCACAAACAATACGAATATAATAATAATTGTGACACACAAAAAAAAACTACCGACAAAATCAGCTGTCCAGAAAAATAACATACGGCCACCAATCTTCTCAAATAAACATCAAACTCGCGTTAGAACGGGGCCTCCGGGTGCTATGATAAGCTTTGTAACTGTCTAATGGACATTTTCATACTGGTACGTTGCGACGATATTGATTGGAAATTTACGTTTGTCGTATCTTTGTATTTATTTTAAGTCAAACGTGTACATTCCGGTCCAGTTTCGTACATTCTCGATACTGTGTTCAGCACCGATAGATAAACAGTTCGTATTTAAATATTAAGAGCGTGGATGTTTGTGTGATGTGTTTAGAGGAAAACGTTTGCATCTATTTTTGAGGAGCATCTAAATTTTAATTACGTTTGCTATATATCTATTATTCAATAAAAATACCAATAAATTCATTGAAAAATTCATATGAAGAAAAACACATTACAAAAATATGAAATTGTATTTTTTAATATATAAAATAAAAATAATCCAACGGAATAAAATAGCTTTTAGACTATTTAAATATAAATGTTTTAAAGAATATTTCCTCTTGGGATATTAAAGCGACACAACCCGTAAATGGAACTGAATTCATACTTATGTACATATATTTATACATATACACATATATACATATACATATATACATATATATATATATATATATATATATATATATATATATATATATATATATATATATATATACATATGTATGTACAGAAACAAATAGAAAAAAGAATAATAGGACGAATTTAATACATGAATAATGTATCATGTGTTTTGGTATGAAAACAATGTCACTTTGTAATGGTTTTAAAACAATTTAGTGTTTGTACAATTTAATTGATTTTAAATAAGATATTAAAGCTTTCGCAATAATGACTCATGGTTATAAAAGCGTTCGTCAGTACAGTTTAACAACTATTCTGAATTTCAAGTGAATAGTTTTCATGCTTTTATATTTCACTATTGTATACAACGTTTCATAACATTTTTTTTAAAGTTACAGTAATATCTTTTATTCTTTTTCTTTAGAGCCGCTGTTATTAAAATCTAATATAATTTATTACGATTTCTCAATTAAATTCATGTAGATTATTTTAAAAGAATGATCTGGCTCATAGTATTCTTAAGATTGATATTTTCATATGTAAAATTTATCTAATAACTACCTGAAGATAGCACACTAGTGAAATAGTCACAGTGGAATCACGAGTGAAGAAGAGTTTGTGATATGATTTTAAATTAGTAAAAATGTGATAAAGAATTTAAACTAATCTAAATTATAAATTGTATCGATTAGGTTAAATACATCCGTTTAATGTATTAAGAATGATACTTATAATCTTCTATAATATTATAATTTCTCGAAACAACCTACATTTCCAGCGAACCCGTCCTCAGCACAGGTGTTTCATCCATTCAACGATACTTGATTGGCTATAAAGTTGTTTGAATAATGAGAGACACATAGGTGTGACTGTAAGCTTTTAATGACGGCGATTATAACTTTATCCGATAATCCATCCACCGTACGTTACCGTTCGACCAAAAATCAATTTTATTTTCCGTTTCGTTAATTTCAAATTTATTCTGAACGAAACGGAAACGGTTTTTTGATAAGTTATAATATGATCGGAATTCGATCGCAGTATCAATACCGGTAAAGTATCAATAAGTTAAACGACGGTAATGAAACCTGTCTGTAAGTTGTTTTTTTTTCTCTTTGTATCAATTTCGTGCATGCGAGAACCGTACTGTAAAATCGTCTACAGTCATACTTTTCTCACTGTTCTCGTCGTTATTTATTGTTTCATACGCCTATATAAAAATCAAACGACAATAACAGACTCTCGATAAAATATATCTTCGTGTATACCGAACAATTTGTTTTGAACGTACTCTGTCATCTACCAAACGATCATTATTTTTTTACGTTTTATACAATTTATTTTGCAATCGTTCTATATATACATACATATACACATATATATATATATATATATATATATATATATATAAACATTTTTAAACTGTATTTACATAATCAATAATAATATACATAATTCATCTAGAAATATAAAATATTATATAATAACAAAATTCGATTAATTTCAATGGAAAAATGTCTTAATCTAATAAAGATTTTTTTGTAATATACAAAAAAGATTTAATTATTTGATTTTTCTGTCTTTAAAAACATAATTGTAAAATAGTTTAATAGCTGTGATTGTTGAAAAAAGAAAATTGGAACGTTTTGCGAAATAAAACGATAGAATGACAAATTAGGATAGATTTAGAGATATAAGAGAGTGTAAAAATTTATAAAATAGCCTGAAAATAGAGAAATGTATCTTTAAATATAAACCGTTCAATATATAAGGGCAGATAAAAGAAGATTCTTTAGAAATAAATAGAGATTTGAGTAAATAAAATAAATAGTAAACAGATTTGAATGATACAGTTCTTGATAAATAAAAAGAAAAGCAGAAAATTGAAAAATTGTAGCTAGTCAATCCGTGAAATGTTAATTAAAAGAGAATGAATATTAAGCTAAATTTTGAATAGGGTTTCAAATTAATTCCGAGTGAAAATGTGATATGATTTGTATTTTTTATCACTTATTAATTTTATTAAATAAATATGTCTTAAACAGTAAGATTTTATTTCTATTTAAACTAATAAATATTAGAATCAATAAACTTAAAAGAACAGTAATAATAAAAATTCATTTTTTTATATATTCATTCTTAATAATTTTTAATTTAAAAAAATATACAAGAATTTAACAACAATCGAATGAAATATAATTCTAGATGAATTTAGTGAAAATTATTAATTTTTTATAGTATATTAATTTCAATAAGGAATGGTTTATAAAAATACATTTATTTATAATTTCTTAGAACTAAGTCCTCTTCAAACTATCGACTATTTAATAAACAGATATAAATTAACAAGAGTGAAATCAAATAAACAAATATTTTAATACTGAAAATTTCTAAAATAAAATATTCAAATATCCAAGTTAAAAAAATGTTTTCTTTTAAAATCTATGATTTCTATTATATTTTTATCTAATTATTTCCTTATTTTGAGCTCGTTTATTAAACATCTTCGTTATAACGGATATATTTTCATCTCTTTATCATCACACTTGATACTGATTTTTATTTATTTAAAAAAAAAATATGTTTTTCATTATTATACAAGTTTAGGGAAATATTACTTGAATCTTTGAATCGATTGTTAACTTTAATTCAATCGTTAAATACTGTAATAAATTAATATTCCTCCTACCATTCGCATCTTACATAAATATCACTTTTTTTAGAAACCGCAGACTGCTGAGGTTTCATAAAAAAAATCGAATACGCACATGATGAAATCTTATTAAAAATTGCATACACTTAAAGACAAAACATGCTGATGGGCGAAAAATTTTTTTCTATCTCATTAGCAGTTTGCGAAATGCGAACTATGCTTTTCTTTACAATTCTTTGTTACGAAGAGATGGAAAAAACGCACGAATTGAGGTAAATTTATCGTGTACATAAAAATTCAACGAATAGTTGACGCACCATTTACGACCAAGTACAATGGTGATATATGTGTGAATGCATCGAGTTGGCAGAGACATTTTTTACACATAGGTCATATTAAATTCAGTGGGTCATAATAGGAAAACGTATGTTTAAGATCAACGAACATTTACTTTTTTTTCTATTGATTTTCGTGCGGTCTATGCAAGAATTGTATGTTGCAGTCATTAGTTTTTGTTGTCAGTATCTGATGAGATAAAATAAATGAAATATTTACATCTTGAAAAGTTAATGTACTTCATTATATAAAAAAAATGATTGTGTTCTGTTTAGCTAACTTTGAATGCATGAACAGTTTATAGTAATTTATTATTATTTAAGGTACAGTTTAGAAATCTAAAAATATACAATTTTCTATGCTTTTTCACTCCGAAAATGGGCATAAGCAACAGTCGAAAATGATCGATAATGATTTATTGAATATGTTTGACCAGAAAAACAGTTTGTGGTTAGTGGGTGTAAAAAAGTATTCACTTGTGAAAAATTCCCGAACATTTGAATGAATCTGAAAAATTTACTTGAACACTTCTACCAATCGTTTCGTTGCAGAAGAGAAAATTATTTAATTTTACATGTAAGCTTTTATATTGTTTAAATAATTTTAGATTGTTTCTGATCACTGTATGTCAATAAAAAAAATAAATTCTGTGCCTTTAAATTCAATCAGTTATAACTCTGGTTTAAATTAAAATATTTTCTCAACGTTTCAGGATTTTGAAGTGCCAACCTTAACATTTAAACAGAGTATATATCATGGCCAAACTGTTAGTAAAACCTCACAAAACAATAGTGAAACAATCCATACTTTTTGCATTCCAGTTGAAGAGAATGCTACCGAATCCACAGGAATAATTTGTTCATGTTTGGGGAAGGTTTTGTGATGCATAAAACATGCAAAAAATGCTAGACAGTGAAAAGAGTCCGAAAATGCATATCGTCAAAATGCAAAATGCACTTCGTCGACTCAATCCCTCCATATATTTTTTGACAAGGGATTCGTAAGTTATCCGATAAATAGAACAAAGTTATAGATATTTTGAGGATTGAAATGTATTCCATTTTTCTGTAAACATTTATATTTATAAAAAAAGGCATTGAAGTAATTTATATACCTAATATAAAATAAAAAAAATCCTTTTTCATAAACATTTAAATACATGAATATAAAATTGGAGATTATTTGTCTATTTATTAAATTATTCGTCTAGTTTTACAAAAAACATCCAATACTGGACTAAAAAGATTCAAATATATTTGAACGAATCTAGAAAATAAATTCAAAGTATCTTCTCTACTTTTATTTGATAATTATTTAATTTCATATATAAACTTTTATTATTCAAATAAACTTGTGTTGCATGTTATTCTGGTTGCATAAAAAAAACACAGATGTAAAATAAATGAATAGAAAATAGATGAGAATTCGAAATTTCATACGATGCTACTGAAAAGAACTTAATGGATTTTTCGAATTTCCAATATATATTTCCATCGGATCATTAGTTATGCTCCCGTGCGAATATCATATTTATGTAGATAGCAATCCGAATTAAAATTTTAATATAAATCCATATGTGATGAAAATGTATCATTTCCAGACAGATGCCGACAATGACATCAGGAGCATGCGAAATCGACGATAATCAATCTTGTGATAAATTGACGCTAATTGATTAATTTGCGACTTCCTTGAAGCAAGTCATCAGTTATATCAATCTATTATTAAATTTACAAACCTCACCTACGTGCGAAGTACGTGATATTGCACACACACACATGCATATAATCACACATTTCGCACATATACAAGTTATATAATGGACGGATATTCCTGGTTGATTGTACAGAAAAATCTTATATGAAAGATAATTGATAATTTTTAATTGTCAATTTGAAACAGTTACGTTTCTATTTTGTTGACTTATTAAACGATTTGTAATTTTATCGTTATATTCTTTTTAATGAAAAAAGTTTTAATTACCAATTAAGTAAGTCATTATTTTCATACTCGAAGTATGTTTATTGTATAATCGTTTTTGTGACTGCTCGTACAATATGAAATATTTATCTCCTATTCAAAGAATGTACATTTGATAAATCGAACACGGTTCTTAAATTGCGTGCATGTTTCGAACCAAAATTCTCCTATTTACAAACAACTGTGTTAAAACAGCTTGTTCCGGTGAGTCATGAAGCATTACGGATCCCTTATAATTAAATAGTCGAGTATCCGTGAATGTTACAAAACAGGAATACTAAAAAGGTTACATATTAAATGATCTTACTTACAATCTCAATTAACCAATAAATATTTTTTTTGTAAGTTATAGGCAACTGCATACATGAGTGGAAATGATTTTATATGTTCAAGTATCTATGAAAATATATTTAAAAAAACTATACATCAAATAACTAATAGAAATATAAATAACATAAGCAAATTTACAATTTATTGTCTCGTGCAGTACTTAATTTTTTATAGGATTATATAAAAAAGGCTTTTTGTAATTAAACAGTGAAGTAAGAAAATAATTACGCATTTAAGAATTGTTACAAGCATGAGTAATACACATTAATACATAATCAATGTTTTATGACTCATGTTTATGGCAATAATTAAATTGTAATAATGATAGAAAGTTAATTAATATTTAAAATCAATTATTATAAGTCATAAACAAAGAAATATGCTTATATAATTATTACTTAGTAAAGTCAGGTAGAAACTATTTTAAATTCCACTGAAATGAGTTAGTTAATCAACTATGTTCTTAATGATCATAATTAGAATGAATTCATTAAAATTAAAAATAATTTAAAGTCAAGAATACACCCTTATTCTACAATTTCTATTTAGAAACATTGTACTCGTTACTATCAATCAGAGGATTGGTTTCGATCAATTATTTATAAAATATCAAATTAATGGATATTTTAAATGTGCATGGTAAAATGAGTCGATTGCCTGGTAAAATCCGAGTTAGAAAATAAGGAAATTAAACGAGTATATAAAATAAAAAATCCTTATTAGACAATCAAATATTTTATGTGTTAACGTGTGTTTTTAATACATAAGATTGATTACTTTCCGTGGAATGAAAAATTCCATTCACTCGCAGAGAAATTCAGTGTCTGAAAAGTAATTTAAAGAGTGCTTGTATTATTTTTTTTTAATAAAAAGAACTTTTCTAAATTATTTTTATGCTGGATCACCGTTCAGTTTTATCATAAAAAGATTATCTTAAATTCAATGTTCCAGTTTTATTTTTCATGCCAGTTCATTTCTTGTAATCTATTCGCATTTAATAAACGACTCTTTAAGCTTTAATTACTGTCATCAAGCAAATTACTGTACAATTTGTGAACAATGCGGTTGAATACAATCGTAACGTTATCAATTTGCGGTGTTAATTAATCTTATAATCGAATTATATTTCGAATCGTTTCGTTTGTGATGTGATACAATCTTCTTTCGCAAATGGCGTGGTCGTGAAACCGTTGATCTCAATATGAACAGTATGCCGATCGTTTGGGTCAACGAGGCCAAGTACCTTGAGATTACACTTGACAAGCGTCTGGCCTTCAAGAGTCATACATTCAATTGCTGAATAGATTGCTAGGACAGCTCAATCGAATAAATTTGCAACTAAACGAAGAAACGAAATTGGCTCGACTGAAAAGGTTCAGCTTGTATTTTTCGTTTCGATTTAAATTAAACGGATTACACTTTTCACATGTGTTCTTAAAATGCAAACATGTATTGATTAAATCGTCTGACGGTGTTTTAAGCATCATCTTCTTTTCATATGTTTTACTATAATTGATTTCTTAAATGTATAAATTTCATAAGAGATTTTTCCAAATGGCCTGATTTTAATAGATTGAATGGTAAACAACTGAAGAATTTGAAAATAATCGAAAATAATACCGTATTTATGACGTTGCTCCAAAAATGGGCTAAATAAAAAAATAAAAGTATTTATATTATTATTTTTTTAATGTAAAATTTGTCTTATAACGAACTTTTTGAAAAAATAACGAACTTTTTGATCAATCTGATGTAAAATAGTATACATATTATTTTTCTTCCCGATTAATCAATTCTATAAAATCACAGAAATACATTAAACTGATTTCATTTTTAAAACAGTTTTCAGATATCCATCGCAGTCAATGGAAATGTACAAATATAGTTTTGTGTAACTGTTACAAATTTATAAATCATCAGTTACAGTTCAATAAATTTTACTTATGTGTGCGGATGTTAAATGTAACATGCATATATTGCATATATGAAATTGGATTAGCTGAACTCATTCGAACAATGGAATAAAATAAAATCTCGACATAGAAGCGTTTCTCTTTATCAGCTTCAACATATTCATTTGATCGAATCATCTAAAGCACGCAGCGTCGTAGAATACTAATACAATAAAGCTCTAGCGTGTACAAGTTTGAAAACAAATAAAAATCCTTTACATTTGCGTTCAGTGTTGATCGAAATGCAAATTTTATAAAAATAGATAAATTAAAATATCATCGACGCCTACATACATTCGGTGCAGACTTTAAAGGGCAACTGCATTCGAAAATAACAAGAAAATTTACAGATGAGAGATTAATGAAAATGACAAGAGCATATTTAACAAGTAAAGCATTCAAACATAGTTATTTCAGTGGAATGGAGTCATTTTATAAATGCAGAAAATTAATAGTCGTAACTTTGAAACAATTCTTTTAAAAAATGTTTGATTGTATGAAAATAATTATAAATCCAGTTGGATTAACATTATTTTTAAAATTAGAAAATAAATGCTAAGTTAGTGTCAGTTCAAAAACCGTTGCTAAAAATATGAATAAATATTATTTTATTATAAATATCGAAAAACAAAAACACTTTAAGATTGTGCAATAAACACATATTTATTTTGAATTAAAATACTGAAATAATGTTGAACTTAAGCATCGTCTTTAAATTCAAAAAAGTAGAAATAAAAACCGGAATAAATAAATACATCGTCTCACTGTACAATAAACACAACAAATCCAAACCTCGGCAATTTTCTCATACATTAAAATGCATTGTCTGAAACCGAGATCGCCATAAATCACGTGAAGAGACACGAGTCTAGAAAAAAGGTCGAGGATTAAAAGTGAATTAAAGACGTTATAAAAAAAATTAAACTTTTAAAGTAGCGAACAGACCGAATATGGACTGAACGGAAGAGATGATAAATTAATGAGAAAAAAAATTTGTTGAATATATGAGCCTCGGAGGAATGAAAGATGGAGTGTAAGACTAAGAACAAGATGGACAGATGATCTGATGGCTATAGCAGGTGTAATATAAATGAAGTATGACCAAGATAGGCAGAAGTGGAAGCAATTAGTATAAGCTTTACTGCGGCACTGAAGAGATTACAAGTATAATTGATGATTCTAAGATTTTTTTTCGGAGTCGTCCTTCTCGGAAAATGTCAGTTATAACTATGGTTATATATATTATCACACACATACACACACACACACACACACACACATATATATATATATATATATATATATATATATATATATAGTAATTAATAAAAAACACTTTTCATAAAATGTTTAGGTTCCACTGGAGTTTTAAAGATTATAAAAACGTTTAAAAATAAATACTTGTTAATTAATTTAAAACATTATCATTTGTTGCTTTTTTCACTCGCTATTTTCATGAACAAAAAAAGATTCAATGTACGAGCTTTAAGAAAAAAAATATTCAGTATAGTAATTGTATTATGTAATGTAAATAAATGTCACGGACGATTTTATAATTAATATAACGACGCTTTTGAAAACAAAATATCACATAAAAACATGTTTGTTTCGTTTAATGATGTCCACAGATAAATAAAATGAAAAGTATTTTCTACGACCGATTGTCAACAGGGTAAATTCGTTGAAAGTAAATACGATTAAGGTTATAACGTGTTCTTCTATTTGTCGTTGTTTTAATTTACTAATAAGATTGTTGGTAAATTATAAAAAATGGTATGTAGATAATCTAGTTTTACTAATTGTTCATATTATAATATAATAACAAATATATTTAAATTAAATTTAACATTTTTGTTTAATATACGAAGGCAGATTAAAAGTTGTACACAGAAACTCTTAATTTTTGAATAATTTGAGATATCGAGATGAAAAACAGTAAATAAAGATTGTAATAGACCCTTTTAAATAGTACATTTATTTAAAAAATAATCGCAACTATTATCAAACTTTTCTGCTATAATATAAGAAGTAGCTTCATTCTAAAGTTGCTACATCTTCTAATATTAAGAATTAAAAAATAATTGTGATTTTATTTTAATATTTTTTTCAGAATAATATCAGCGTTTATATTTTACTTTCAATAAACAACATGTGAAATCATAAACAATGATACAAAAAAAAAACTATAACTTTTTCAAATCAAACTTTTTGAAATAAATATATCTCGCCGAACTAAATTCAAAACTTTTTCTGAATAATGTATATTTTTTCTGAATAATTCAGCTTTTTTTTATGAAATGATACATCATCGATAATATACAAACTTTATTGTATATCGAACACAACGTAGAACTCAGTTCTGACGATTCGAATACGATAATTAGCTAGTGCAACTGTGGTTTTACAACAAAATTTTCTCTGTTAGTGCAAGCAATTCACATACACCGGCAAGTTCGAATCTAACGACACTTGGTTATAACGACTGAAACTTGTCGGTCCAGTTCATGTCGTTATAACCACGCTCAACTTTATCATCCCTGATAGTCTAAACGTGGCACCATTACACTTTAAAATATTTTCAAAGTTACGTTTTTTATACGAACTTGGAATGGTATTTGTTTTCTGCTCGTTTTTTATGTATGTAAATACTAAATGTAGCATACAGGGAAAATATAAATAAAAACATCACTCAATTGCAAACGTAAAAGGTTAAATAAATAATTAATCATTTAATTGTAACCCATTTACAAAGTCACATAAAAATACATGTTTGAAAATTAAAAACACAAATAACATATTTTACAAATGAAAAAATCTTGTTTATAATAAACAGAAGGTTCATGTACGAAAAAGTTTATTAAAAATGATATTTATTTAGGTTCATACTTTGATTTCCTCCTTCACGTACTTGTATTAACAGAAAAATAAAATAAAAAATTCATCGGGTTCAAATATATCGATCATTCATGAAAATAAAACGAACATATGATATCTTGGAGAGAAACTGAAATATCCCGATAATGCTTTAAATGTAACAATACTGAAAATCTCTCGTCCATATATAAATCACTGTCAAAACTGATAAACATTACGAAAATATCCGCAATAAATACTTGTTTTTTTTATATACCGAGTTCGATAAATAATTCTGAATGCATTATTTCATTAGTTTAATATTTTTCAATATACAAGAAAAGTAATATATTTTATATAAATATCTACGAGACGATTGAACGAATCAAATTAATTTTTATCCATAAAATTTATTTGTAAACCAAACGTATCACCAATGAATAATTCATCCAGTAGTGAAAACTTGCATTGATCGATGGAATACTGTAAACTAGGTCTAGATTTTCTATTTCTATTTTCAGATTTTTATACAAACCCAGCAAAAAATTTAGATTGAATTTCGGAAAAAAATCGTCACACAAACTGTTTAACTTTAATATTAGCACCGAGATCTCAAATCGATTTACAAATTTCATGTACCGTGTCTTATACAGAAAGAATTAATCCATTGCTCACAACTTACAGTAGTTAAATCAATGTGCATAAATCGTGCTGAATTTCCATATATCAGCAGAGATGGCTCATAAATTGCTGCACACAAAAGGTGCAGACAGCCGGAGACCGGAAATAGTGGCACTGCATATATTGGGTTCCGTTTACTATGCAGATAATCTTCAATAAGGTTATACGTGAAGCTTATACTGTATAATATGTATTATAATACGAAATTCATTACTCGAGTAATTACTCAATCACTCTTTTGAAATTTTAAATCGAATCAGTTTTATAAAAAATCCACATAGTTGAAGAGTTTTTAGTGCCAAAAAATATATGGTAGAATGATTAAATTAAAATCCCTAAATGAGAAAATATTTTGAAAAAAAGTCATCCCCTACTTTAAAAACATTCCATTAAATATTTCCCTACAGAATAATATTTATATATTCAAAGTTTTACTTAAATTTATAAAAAATGAACACCTCTCATATATCCAATTTGATATTTCACAATTATTATCGTATTAACAAATTAAATATTTTTCAAAAAGAATTTGAGAGAATTTGCAAACAATGTATGTGTTATATTATGAATTTATAAAAATAAGCATATTACACTTCGTTATCAAAATCATTACAACTATAAATGTAATATATAAGTTACAAAAATTAATTCGGTGCCTTTTTATAGAAAATGAATCTTCAATCCACAAAACATCCCCCATTATTTTACATAACTTTGCTCTATTTATCGGGTAGCTGACGAATCCCTTGTCGAAAAAAAAGATGTCGACTTCGAGTCAATAAATTTATAATGTATTTTCGGACATATTCCAGTATTTTAGCATGTTTTTCATGTTTCATACATCACAATACCTACTCTCAAAGCTGAAAAAAGACCCACTCCCTCAACTTCGGTAACATTTTTTTTTACTAGAGTTAGAAAAGCATGCAATGCCTAATATGTTGCTTTTCAGACGCCATCATGTTTACTACTGTTTTGTGAGATTATTCCAACTGCTTGACCAAGATATTAATTGTTTTTAAATGTTAAGATTGTCATTTTAAAATCCTAAACCGGCGAGAAAATATTTCAATTTAAATAGAGTTGTGATGAATTCAATTTAAAGACACCTAATATGTTTAATTATTTTACACTTAGTATGTTAAATATTTATAATATCATTCCTTTAAATAATTCACTAAGAAAAATGTTATAAGACAAAAATCAAACTAAAAATCAAAACCAGTCACAGTCCAGCACTAAACTTTTGTTTAACTCAATTTCCAGAAGGAAATCGGAGTCTGTAAGCAATGGTTATTGTTTGAAATTGAGGTTATTCTATTATTGTACTTATATGCAAGTTTTCATACATATATCTGTATTATATCGCATGTACTGGCGTATTCCGTCCGACGTTGCGATATGTATCACATACCGTCGACTATTGATAACATCAATTTTAACGTTTATCGATGTCGATAAATTTATCAATTCGTATGAGAATGAACTCGATATTCTACCAAATGAAAGAAAAAGAACAGTACGAAAACGGACATTGTCAATAAATCCATTTGGGGTAAATGTTACTATATGGGATTACGAAATTAACTGTCTTTATTTGAGCAGATAAAAACGATATAAACAACTAATTTCGAATGAACTGAACAAAGACCAGAGTAAACAATTAAATACCACACTGACACGTTCTGCATCACGTTGCAACGGCCTTTATAGATAAAGCAAGACAATGTTTGTCTAACAAACTCTACAGAGTTACAGTCTGAGCCATTCCGAAGCAGTGTTGGCATGTCTTTAGTAAAACTGTTATTAACCCCTCTTATACGTATATATATATATTATATATATATTATATATATATATATATATATATATTAAGAGACTTACAATCTCTTTTGACAACGGTCAATATTATGAAAGGTACTATGCGAACGATTTATTGGGTTTATAAAGGTTTACACACTGTAGTTTAATATAAACTATGTGTATATAACTGCTTAAAGATCGCACGGATTGTCTTACAGTTTGGGCCTGTGCAAGTAATGAAATTCATATCTAAACAAACTTCTCTCTCTATGTGTATATCTAACTATTATATATATATATATATATATATATATATATAAATGAAAAACCTAACCACAAATCTCAACGTTTATTAAATTAATAAATTCATTTCATAGATCTGTGAACATGTCCAAATTTAATAGATAAATACAATACGTTTGAACAATGCCCTTAAAAAATGGAAATTAAATAATCAGAAGATTAATTAAATAATAACTTAATTTGTAACTAGTATTTATTAAATAGTAACTGGAGTTTGTTATTCGCACCTTTGATAAGATTATTCACTTCAGTGATTTCAAACGAAATATTTATAATAGTTTAAAAATATATATTAAAATTAAAAATATCCAAAATAGATAATACGGTTATTTCTTTAATAACATTACGATAAATTTATGAATCGATACCTTATTGCTTTTATAGTCAGACTCGATATCCAATATTCGCATTTATTTAAAATATGCGGACTGTTTCTGAATGAGATTCTTCTGAGTTGTAAATATATCATGTATTAAATATAGATTTTAAAACATGAAAGCACTCTCAAGTATATATATAGTGAAGTTAAAAAATAAAATGTTGAAAAGGGCTCAGTATCTATAAACATGAGGACATATTAAATATTATTCAATTTATATTCTGATTTTTATTACTATTAATTGAGATTACAATGAATGCGTGTTACTGGGAATCATTTTAATTTTGAACTACACTGTTCTTTTTTATTATGGACTTTTTAATTAAGATCTTTAACGTCTTCGAATTCATCTTTCCATTCTAATACCTCAGTTTGAAATTAACTGTTCTTTATCATTTAACAACTGACAAAACTACTTCAAAATTTCATAAAACAATTAACAAAAAAAATCTTACAAGTTCGAGTATGTAAACAACAAAATAACATAAAAATGTTAAATTTTTTACTAGTATTGGAAGTATATACACATTCATAGGTGAATTTTTCACTCCTCTACAAACCGCAGAGAAGAATCAAAACCAAAATGCTCAATAACTGAATATTGTCTCTTTTTAATTCTTGCTTATTTCCATTTCGATGACGATTCGATCAAACCATCATCCTCAGAGCATTAAAGTGTCCCAGTGCTCTGAGGATGATGATATCGCTCTTAAAATGAGTATAAACAACAATCAAAAATTATCCATAATTTATTATTATAAATATTTTCGAAAAAAAATTTCATGATCCACAAGAAATTATAAAATGTATAAGTAATAAAAAAAATCAAAACAACTAAAATTGATAAAAAAATACATAATTATTCCTATGATTGTAAACACAGTTAACTAAATATAATTTTACGAATAGACATAACTTAACTGTATCTTCTCTGTTGATTTATATTTTAAAGTTATATGAGATAAACGTTTGAAAATTTCCTATATATATATATATATATATATATAGATATGCAATATGTATATGCGTCCGAAACAACTTGTGTTAATCAAAAATTAAAACGGCTGTCCTTGAAACGTGAAATTTATTGCAGTAGTTTACTTTATCAATATTGCAAGAGTTTACATTCCTTGTAATTTACAACCTAAAAGCAGCGTATTTATAATATATAGCTTTGAAAATGATTCATCTTGAAGTCTACAACATAAATTAATTATTGCGAATCTATTATACGCCGTTTAACATTTTTTCAACGTGTGCCTCATGCGTTAATTAATCGCGGTTCATTGTCATCCGATTAATAAATTATACTGAAAAAATCGTTTTCGTATAACGCAATTTATATAAGTTATTCAACGTTATTTTGTATTTTTTGATATTTGATTATAATTCAATGCTATGATATTTCATTATCTTACAATAAATCCATTTTTAAATACAATAATTAGTATATGAGAGTTGTTTAAATTTTTATACAAATTTCTTGTCAACAAATATGCCAATTGTTAAAAATTAATTCGATTTTGTGGTATCTCGGTGCTTTCATAAATAAGTATTTTAATCATTCCACAAATGGTGAACACTTTTCAAATCAAAAATGTACAATAATTAATTATTCATTAATTTTGTTCTTACTTATACGTTGTCATAATTTTCAGAGTATTAAGATACGTGAACATCTGTACATGAATGATAGAAAGATCTCAGTAATTGACACATCCATTTATTTTTTTAAAAAAGAGTCAAATTTTAAAAAAAATAATTCCATATCATTAATAAAAAAATATTTTTATACCTTCGCTAGTATAAAAAAATATACACTAAAATTTATTAAAATCAATGCACTTATTCGATTACATATCATATTTGATATAAAATGTTACTCGTGGATCAATCAATGGAAACCTAAATCAAATTTCAAAATGTATACAAAATTATATTTAATGTTTTATGCTTATTAAAATATATACTGCCATTGCTTCTATTAAAATATGTATTGTTATCAAAATGTACATCAATAGGTGCTATTGAATATTTTATAAATATAGTTAGGAGAAGGTATGGATACATAAGTAAATACTAACCGGAATTTATTAATTTCAAAATATGTCCTGAAATAATAACATTCCATATGAAGAACATAGCAATATATTTAATAATAATTCATCTGTTTTTCGACACATTTTATACTTGTAAAAAACGATTTATAAAGATGATTTTATTAATAGTTCTTGATAACAGAATATCGTATAAACAGACACACTATAACTAATTCTGCATCTAAATCCAATTAAGAGAGTGTATACAATTGTAATTTATCTTGTTTATTATAAAAGGAGCCTACATATAACATTATTAGAGGAATAACAAGAATTTAATATAACTCTGTGTTCGTGAAGTAACAATAAAGTGAACGTAGACGAACATGAACTACTATACAACAAAACAAGCGTTATAAACGAACTCCATACCAGCGCAACACTACAGAAAGTATTCTTAAAATTACACACAGTGTGTTATCCATTCTACACGAGGGTAGAGAAATACAACATGACCAGAAACTTTCGGTGACTTGTTTAATTAAATTAAAAAAGTTCGTGATATGTCCGAGGGTATATTCAATCTACAACCTATCATACCTGTAAGTCGATATGACACTGTAGATTAAGATGTCTGTCAATTGCAAGTTTACGAAATGAAAAAAGGAAAAAATAGATGAAAATGTCTGGTACTTTTCTCTGATTATGTTCATAAAGGTTAATTTCGTTCGAAGAAATATCAGAATGAGGTTTATATTTATTTTTTAAAAAAATGATTAAAGAATAAAGTCCATCCAATTACTTTTCATATATTTTTTTGAAAAAAAAAAACACTCATTAATTTATTATATACTTATTATATAAACTGTATATTTTTACTCCCTGAATATCTACAAATATTTCAATCTAGATATATATATATATATATATATATATATATATATATATATATAATCATTTGTAATGAAAAGATTCCATGAAATTCTCATTTTACAAAATCGACAAATATAAATTATTTAATTCAATGTCTGCACTCATTTCATAATTATATTTTCTCTAATCAAAAGATAATGGCTGAACCGAACCAGAACAGCACATTAAATTACACAAAATAACAGATATAAACACTAATTTCGTTTAAAGTTTGTATGTACAATATACATCAAAAGTTCGTACGTATCTCCAGAATACATATAAGTCTTCAGGGAGACACATTATAATGAAATACAGTAGTCGCTATCAGCAAACTTATCTGCGATCATTGTTTATATTCAGTAAATATCTTCATTGAAATTTAACTAAAGGTGGGCTGTATTTATGTACTTATTTATTTTATTCTGATCTCTTTTATAAACAAGTGTTTTATTTTATCTGTTTAATTTATTGACTGTCTTAGTTCATACTTAAATTCATTCAACAGAAAATTCATCCCTGAAATTTGATATATTTCTATACAAAAAAAAATACAAAAAATATTATTTTATATAATCATATAGAGATATTGTAAAACTCTATACCTATTTCATTGAAATTCAACTGAATTTCCACAAAAAAAAGAAACTTAATAACTTAAATGACAGTCAATTTCTAATCTGAATGCATACAAGTAGATTTCTGTTCGAATCACTTTTATACTAATCTATTTTTAAAAAAAACGAGTATTACAATCATTTTTAAATAAATGTGGAGCAACATGTTTTCCTAATAATATTTTTCGGAAAAGAAATGAATTGTAGCAATATTAGAGACCAATTCATAAAAAAGTGTATAATCCTGAGACTGAAAACGTACCAATTCGTTAACTGGTGGATAAATTACTGGATAAAAAAAGTCGCAATATTGAAAACTAGACAATTAAATGAATTCTAGTAGGAAAATGATTTCGTGGATATTCTGAATCTTATTTCATTAACTATGGCCATCGATATTTCGGGGAGAGCATGCACAATCTTTTTACAACTTTGAGAAAATCCCTGACTCAAAATACACTCAGGATTTTTCAGTTACGCAAGTTCTAAGCGCTGTGTGCTCGTTGCTCGCAGTTGGAGAGTGATTGAAGTTTTTCTGTTCCACAAAAATGAATAAAAAATATTAATAAAGATGAAATACAAGATGTGTAAAACTCATTACACACATTAAAATTAAAATGTTTGCATACAGGCTAAAGAAAAGTCAACTGAATTCACTAAATTGGAAAAGTACTCAAATGAAATCAAACATACAGCATGTAATAACGAAGACAAAGATTCCGAAACACTATTTTTGAAAAGACTACAGCGATAGAATTTTTTACCTTCATGTGTTTCGATAATCTCTAGAATTTCAACTTTTTAGGCTAATATTCTCGATATATTTCTTTCATGTCTCATTCAATCATTTAGAAAGCAAATATTGAAGTACGTTTGAACTATTCTGTTTCAAAAGGGCAACCACAAACTATCTCACAAACATAAAACATCACATCACTATGCTATAATTATTCAAATGTACTTCGGCGATTGATTTCTACATAATTGGATCAAATAGAAGGGAAATAGGCGTTAAGGATTTAATAATTTAACTCTATTGTATTTATTTCTCTAGAATTTAAGTATGAGCTTTACTATAGCAAGTTTCAAGCTCTAACAGACTTTCAAAATTTAGACAAGCAATTTTATAAATAAATGCTTAAATCCTTAAAATGTTTTCTTCAATGCAACTGACCTACTTAAATTTAGAAATACTAATGGAGCGTATATGGAAGGCATTTATTTAAAATTTCAACTATTCTAGCATGATAGATTAGGACCTTTGGGACATGTGTATAATAATTTTAAATATATACGTGCAGACAATTCTAATAGTGATGTGTATTATTATTATTCCGTATAAATATTGTAATTAATTACATACAAACTCATTAATTACAATTCACGTTCTCGTTTCAATATTTGACCAAATTAGCTATTGAACTATTTATTGTAAGTACGTATCTAAACAAATCGATTCGTTAGGTTATAATTGGCTTTGTACTATAAACCTTCAAAACTATATGCATTTCATTAAATGATGTAAACGGATAAAGCTTTACAACTTGTGCTTCATCACGTAATGAGTGAATAGTGTATAAATACTTGTCCTACGTGTCATATGATAGATGATTGAACCGAAGTTCAATTAAAACACAATATTGAGAAGAGAAAATCAATTGATTAAATATTTTTTATTGTGTATTCTTTTTCCAGTATTGATTTTATACAAGAAACAGAAATTGGATCGAAAAGAGTTAGAAATCCGGTTCTGAATTTGTGTAAAAATGTTTTTGTCACTTTTTAAAAAATTATGTAAATTTTATGAGTAAAAAGTCTAAATTTATCTCTGAAATATTTTTCTTACTTACAAGTTTTAATTTTTGAATCGGAGATATAAGCGTATTATTACATTTTGTTGGTTTTTTTTTTAAAAAAAAAACACATGTATCTGTGTATATCGAAAAAAAAAGTGAAAATTCGTACACACATACCGATACCAATAATGAACCATCTATCGAGATCGTGTACATAAAAATAAATCCGCACATGTATCCAGAAATATAAAAATAAAACAGTAACATGTATATGTTATAATAAATAAACCTCAGGAACGATCCCGTTCCGGTGGAGGCTGCATGATAAAATAAATATTTTCAACGCGTTCTGAATAGTAAATGAATCAGATCATAAATCGCAGTGTAAAGACCCGTCACGCCTGTGTTCTCGAATAGGGAAAGTTTAAGATAAATTGTTTACGGTAGACAGTTCCGCTGTAAGCGCACAGTGATCCCTGACGTGCTACAAAATCTTCACATAGATAATTAACAATCCAATAAGTAATGATCGCGAGACGATCGTCTTCAATTCCGACTCGGAATTTTCGGTTCGTCAAAATGTGTGAAATGTACATACTGTATATAAACAAAGACCTGCACATAAACTTACAGTAATTTTATTAAAACTTAAAAGAAGGTCAACTCGTATTAAATACAATCGTGATTTTGACCTAAGTTAAATCAGGTTAAATATAAAAAAAATCTCTTCAGAAATAAACTATTAATATTCCTAGATTTATTTTTATAAATAAACTATTTAGTCATCTCACTGGATTTTTTCTAGTTAGAGATATTCAATAATTTCTGCTAATTTTTAATATTTTATCTTTCTAAAAACAGTATGTGCTGTAATTAAAAATGATTAATAATCAAAATTAAACTTTTTTAATCAGAATTCTTTTTATTTCCAGTATGAGTGAAAAAATCATTTCTGATCATGAATTTAGACACAAAGCTCCAAAAAATAAACTATTTGCTTTATTTTTAAACAAGGCTAGTATAAAAGAAGTAAATGCTTCTAAACTACAAATTTGAATCGTTTTTATGTTTCTATTTAAAATAAGACATTTACCAATTTTCTGTTCATTATTCACTGTTTAAAATTTTATAGTCTCTATTATATAAGGTATTAAGTGTTAAGCATATTTTTAAAATGCGTTCTTGTAATATAAAGGCACTTTAAGAATGGATAAAAATTCTTATCACTTTTATGATATTTAATCTTTGTTTATTAAAATATTAAATCATACAGTGTTTCATATCTAAAAATAAATATGAAAATAACAATTTCATTCAGACAAACATTCATTAAAATTAATAATATTAATTTGAATTAAACAGATACTAGTTGAAAGATTTCAAAATGATTATAAATTCTGATTGTCGTTCGAAAATTAATTTTTAAAAAATACAGAGATAAAAATATTATATATATATATATATATATATATATATATATATACATAGATTTTTTCTTGCGCATCATTACATGTAAAAACACTTTTATAACGACTACATATATTTCACAAGATACATTCAACTCGTACGTTGCAGAAGTTTTGTTCTAATAAAACGGACGTCGCGTTTCTAAACTGGAAAGCAAATAAACGAGAGCCAACACTCGTTCCATCAATTTGAAAATAGAAAACGTTCGAGCGTTCTACTAATTTTTTTGACAGATCCACTTGATTGATGAATATTTCAGTTAAAAACTATACAGTATTGATTATTCGACTGTTTTAAGAGCAATCCGAATGGATATCTCTGTTAATATTTCATTCGGTGTCTTTGATTAAATCGCATTCCAAGCGAATATTAATTTCGAAGAGACATTTCTAACCAGCATCCAATCGTTCTCGGAATGTTTACATCCATCGTTTTCGGTGTATCGAGTACAACTTATTTCAATAAGTTCGAATTGAGAACTATTTCAAGCTTTACAGTTTAACATCAATGTAAATTTATATTTTAATGACAATTTCAATATATACTATATATATATATATATATATATATATATATATATATATATATATATATATATGTCAATGTCGATGAATGTCAATTTTTACTGCCATGAAAAAATTTCAATGTCTCCAAACTTGATTATAAAAATTTAAAACCATATTTCGCTTTTGAAAAATGTTTTATTGGTAGAAATTAATTTATATCCCTCTAAATAATCGATTTATAAAAAAAAATCAGCATGTTTTCAACTTTCAATTTTTAGCCCAAAAAATACCACGACCTATAGTATGGAAATTTTGACGAAAAATCAAAATTTTTTAATAAATATTTTTTTGATACAAAATCATTGATTTATCATAAATGAGGACAAAACAATAACAAACATTCGATTTTATGATAATAAACGGTCTTTTTTATCAGAAGTGTGAATTGTTTGTTTTGTCAAATTTTGATCATAAAATACTTGTTTATATATATATATGTATATATATATGTATATATAGAGAGAGAGAGTATATATATATAAGAGTTTTATATTTCTATTATATAAATACATATATATATATATATATATATATATATAGATTTAAAGAAGTTAATTAAATTAAGAAAACAAAAACGTTGAAAAGACTTTATAAACTATATGAATAAAACATCGACTTAGTGCATCAGCACCACAAACGCCCACGCGGCAATATATTTTTGTTACATTCTCGTATTTTTTTTATTACTGTAATATTTTCGAAATAAAAACAAGATTTTCTTTTTTATATGTCCAATTATTTTACGTCAAATTCACAGCTCGATTTCAAGAAAGCTTCTATGTAATTTCCCAGCTGAGTTACGTGTGAAGAACAGAAACTGCATAAGCGACTGGAATTTACTGTTAAGAATTGTACAAGTCGAATATATAAATAGGTACATAGCATAAATTTATGTTCTGATAACGACGTGATTTAGGTTGATGTGCCTTGAAAAATATATTTTTTAATTACTCGAAGACATGAAAGTGTAACAGTATGAAAAGAAGTTATAATAAAATTTTATTCGTGTTGGCAAGAATAAAAAAAAACAAGGAAATTACGAACGAGAGTCGTTTTCAAACTAGAACAGTTTTTTTTATTGGAAATCTGTAAACTGTAGATGGATTTTTTTTTTTTTTGGTAATAAAACTATCTGTCTAATAATAATTGAAATCAACTAGTTTTACTGACAAACTACTTTTAATAAATTCAGGTCATTTCTCACCGCTCTCTCACACACTATATATAACTATATTTCTCTCTCTCTCTCTCTCTCTCTATATATATATATATATATGTGTGTATATATAAATATATATATAACTGCTAAATATTTTTTTTTTATAAAATAATTTATTTTTTGAATACATGGGCATCATTTTACATCCTGTTTATCTAGGAAAGAGCATATAATTAATTTTATAAATCTAAACATTATAAGAACAATTAACAATTGCAATTTTGAAATGAAAGCAAAAATGTGCTCGGTACTATTTAGATAATTGAAAAAGTACAATGAAATAGTATGAGATCCGTAAAACATGTCATAAAAGAAGTCAGAAAAAGTAGAAAGCTTCGTTTTAAACAAACATTGGAGGTTGAATAATCCAAGTATATAAAATAATTAAATAAACCGACTACAAAATTTTAGACCAAGAAAATTTGGCTTGCAATTTTAAATGATTTTTAAGACATTCGGCATGGTTGAAATTTATATCAGGAAACAATATTTATCTCTATGAAAAAATAATCGTGCACTAAAAAACAAAGTAGAAAATTATAAAAAGATGATTGATGAATGTTAAATTTTTCAAAAAGGCTGATACCTGAAATTAATTGAATTCCTGTCTTAAATCCATTATCTTCTCCAATCAAAATCTTTCAAAAATAGATTGAATAAAAATATATCTTATTGTGAAATAAGTAAAAAATAAATCTTTCTCCTTTTTTGAAATCCTTCCCATTAGTTTACTATCTTAGGTATATTTACAATTATTATTATATCTCTTTTATGCTCTGAATGAAATATTTTTACTCAAGAACAATTTTCGATATAACAATAATATTTGAATTGATTGAAGATGATATTAAAATATGATACTTTATATTCACTCTTGAAATCATCATTTTCAATATAAATATTTTTTATTGGAAGAAAATAAATTCCCTGCGAAGTGCTTACACAAATGTTAAAAAATATCTACCTCAGATACAATAAAATACAATATTTATTGGTAAACAAAATTTATTAGGTAAGTAAATCTGTCAAAATGCATCAGAAATTATTATCAGACTGTTTCGAACTGCAAATAAATTTATTGTGAAAAAAAGATTCGTAGAAACAGAGAATGGGAAGAAAGTGAAACCCTATATATTTTCGTAAAAGTCTACACAGATACTTATTCGTGTATGTATTTGTATTTGTGTGTTATTAATAATTGAGATGTTCTAAAAAAGATTCTAAGAAATATTTTTAAAGTAGAAAAATAACAAAACTAATTTTCATAGAGAGCAGGTCAGATACAAACATCTTTTAATACACTAAATATTAACATCAAAACATTTTGCACCTAACAGATCATGAATTGAGATGTTTTAATATTTTTACAGTCTATCTTGAAATATACACTAACTAGGAAGAATGTTATAATATTTATTCATAGTAAAATCCGTTTTTATGATTTTTTAAATGCAATTTATGGTAAATATAAAAAGTATGCACGAAAAAACTACGCCTTTTTAATAAACACATTTTTTTTTGTATTAAATAGAAGTAATTAACATTAACAAACTCCTTTCTAGCAAGTTAAAGGAATAATAAAATTTTATTTCACCATTCATTAGTATTTTTCAAATTTTTATTGCCATGAAAACATTTCAATGTCTCCAAACATGATTTTAAAAATTTAAAACCATATTTCGGTTTTGAAAAATCTTTTATTGGTAGAAATTAATGTATATTCATCTAAATAATCGATTTATGAAAAAAAATCAGCATATTTTCAACTTTCAATTTTTAGCCCAAAAAATATCACGACCTATTATAGTATGGAAATTTTGACGAAAAATCAAAATATTTTAATAAACATTTTTTTGATACAAAATCATTGATTTATCATAAATGAGGACAAATCAATAACAAAAATTCGATTTTATGAACATATACGGTATTTTTTTATCAGAAGTGTGAATTGTTTGTTTTGTCAAATTTTGACCATAAAATACTCTCTTCTCCAATTAATGTCTTTTTAATAAACATAAGTATAATTTTTATGTTAAATAGAATTAATTAATATTTATTAACTATTTTCTAACAACATTAAATGGATAATAAAATGTAATTTTATTATTTATTAGTATTTCTCGAATTTTTACTACCATGAAAAAGTTTCTATGTTCAAAAATTGATTTTTAATCCCTATTTCGCTATTGAAAAATCTTTTATTGGTACCAATTAATTTATACTCATCTCATCAATCGATTTATATAAAAAATGATACTATTTTTAAAATCAGTAGATTTTTATGACATGAAACATTTCAAAACAAATTCTAGAGATATTTTATAGAAGTGTGTTTAAAAAAATAATAATTTTATTTTAAAAATATTTATAAAATACAACAAATTAACAATTAATATCTAATAATAATACACAATCGTTCTTCATATATTTATATATTTCATGTGATATAATTTAGATTAAAATGTTCAACAAAGATTAGATTAGTAGTGGAAACGAGGGACTATGCAGAAACTAGAAGTATTGAAAGTAAACATTTTTATAGTAAGAGAGTTTTATATTACACGGTAAACGAAAACGCGTCATTCGTTCGAGTAATAGAAATAAACTAATGATTTCGTATCAGAAAATAAAAAAAAATAGTATAGTTCTCTTCCGTATAAGCCCTTCACAGAGTGTTGAAACTCGGTGAATGCCCTTATTGACATCTTTACATTTCTAAATTAACATCTCTCCTACTCCACGAAAAATAACCGACTTCTTGATGGTGTTATATTTTTTATCTTTGTCGCACAATAAATATTTCAATCAGATCAACGAGAAAGCTTTTTAAGGTATGTATACCAATATATATATATATATATATATATATAAATCCTATTTTCATTTGACAAGACCGACCGTAAAGTATATCTCTGATATACAGTCTATTTTGTTATTTTTCACGATCGATTCTGAAATGTACAATCATCAGAGAGGTTTCGATTTATTTATTTTTTGATTACACCCCTTGTGTCGTATATATGCACATAATATATATATATATATATACAATCAAATCTCTAGAATATGTACCTTCATAAACATGAAACGTTCTAAAAGATAAATAAACATTCCTTTTCAAATATTATTCAAGGACATCTAAAACCTGAAGAAATGAAAATCTCATAGACACGAATTTTTTTCTAGTAAAATGTGTACATTTCACTGACCTCGCAAACAAACCAGATACAAAGTTTTCAAAAGTGTTGGTGATTCCATCGTCTTCAGTGAGCTAAAGTACATACAAATTACGGGCGCTTATGACCTTAGCTGTCGAAGTGCCCTAAAACCCCAATAACCAACGAACCTGCATACAAATTTAAGAATTATGGATCACTATCGAAACACACTTAATCAATAATCATTTTCAATTAGGAACTTTTTTTTGTAGTTTGTGGATGAGTTGAACACTCACTAGTGAAACTGAATTTAACCAATTCCAGATCAATATTGCAAGAAGAAATAAAAATATTTATTAAGTAGAACAAAAATAAAACGAAAGATACTATCGTTAAAGTCAAATATTTACTAGTATGTCTAGCAATGAACTGAAATTGAAAGAGATATCAAGATCAAACGATAAAACAAATAGAAATTCCACTAAAATCAATTACAGAAATGTTTATAAAAATAAAAGATTCCAATAAAAGTACTAATACAAAATTCAAAACCATAATGAGAAATCTGCAAAAAAGTACAATATTGTTAAACAGTAGACTTAAGCAAACTTAAAGAACAGCATTAATATAAAGTACCGTATATGGATATTGTTTTTCTTTATCTCATCTTTCTCTTGGATAATGAAAAAATAATTTACAGTATAAAAAAGATTCTGATAGGAATATCTTTAAGGAATATTGAAGGGAATTTAATCAAGTTAAGATATGTTAATAAATCGATATATTTAATTAATAATGTTCACTAACAATAAGTAACAAGCATTATTTTCATGACTTTCTACACCTCATAATATGCTTAGGGCATTTAAATACAGAGTAATTAACATTTTAAGCTTGTAGATGGTAATTAATCCAACCCATTTCGTCATTTTTCTCGTACTTAACACGATCAGCTATCTGACTTCCGTTCGAATAATAAAAATCCATACTTTCCGCTTGTATTTCAAAACCAACGCTAGAAATAAACGCTGATGAATAACACACTTTCGCAATTTTTTTTAGACTATTCAGTACAGTATATCTTTGCTTTATGTTATACACAAACATTAACAACAAAGTTTCATATTCAGTTAGTATCATAAATAATTTATATTATTAAGCAGCATTTATATATATTATTATTAAGAAAAACTCGTTTACGATTTCACTTTATAATTAGTTTTAAGTAGTAAGTCTGAAATGAATTTAAAGTTATTGATATTTTAAATAGCAATAAAAATAAATTGTTTATAAACATAAATGGTAATCATCTTCTCGGAAATTTTGAAAAAATGTCATTATGCAACTCGTAAAATTTATTTGAATTTAATTTTGATGGAATTGAATCCCGATTTGTGATTAATATCATTGAAGGTAAATTTTATGAAAAAAACAATTTGCTGGATTATTTTTTTTAAGAAGCAACTTATAATTCAAGAAATGTTTCACAAATAAATTATTTTAACTTTTTTATTTTTTATTCCACAGACCACAAAAAAAATAAAAAAGAATTTACTTATGAAAGTTAGTTCAGCAATGGTACCAGAGTATTGTTTTAAAAAAATATTTTAGAAAGAATCTCTATAACTAAATACATATATATGTATATATATATATATATATATATATATATATATTAATTTAATTATTAATACTTACAGATGAAAAGGATTAAATTTTTGATAGGATATTGAGAGAAAAACAAACATTTTAATGAATGAATTTATTTAAAATAAATTCATTCTTTTATACTTGTATTTAATGTAAAAAAACAATTATTAAAATTCTCCAATTATTCTTAATAATTTCGAAAAATATTTACAGCTGATTTTGACTTTTTATAATATATTTTAAGTGAAAATAGCACTTTTCAGAACTTAATATTCATTCAAATAGGATGTTTATTAACTTAATTTTGATTTAATAATATATAACACAATACATCTTTATTCTTCATGCACATAGCGATTAAAAACAACTATATTTGAAGTATTAGAAGATATTCTCGTATACACATGAGAAAATTACTAGAAATTAAAAAGAGAAAACGGATATTAACGATAAATAAAAAAATTAATCAATTCGACCACAAAAAATATTCATAATATGTTTATATGCGAATGAAGAATTGAAACGAAAAAAAATACTGATTAATCTGAAAAATTAATATCTATTATTAATGGATAAATCAAAATCAGTAACGAAGTTCATAAGAAAAGCAAAAAAAAAGATAAATCATCAAAAATATCATAAACGAAATACTCTTCATACAAATCAAATTATTTAACCTTTTGGACACGATTGATGCAAATTTTAAGTATGTATACAAAGAGAAAAACAAGAATGAATATAAAATAAAGCCTTTAATCCTGTGTTGTATATGTTTTTTCACTGTTTGTTACATTGCACAGATCATAAATAAACACTGATTTGATTATAAATCTTCAGGAATGAAAAATCGAATGTAAAGTGTCAAATAGGATATTGAATTATAAACTAAATAACATAGTGTGTCTTTATGGTTCATTCTTATACATATAAACAGCTATACATACAAATGTTTGTAAAAAGAAGCGAAATTAGTAGAAAGGTTAAAATTGGAAGACAGAAATTAATAATGAATACGTACAAATGATTCAGTTAATTAAAAAGTTATTTTGTTAATCGACATACTACCTTATATATACATATATATATATATATATATACATATATATATATATATATATATATATATATATATATATATATATATATATATATATATATAAGGTAACCAGAACTAGAGAAAACGAATTTCACAAATACAATTAATGATAAAAATATATTATTACTACAAGAAAATCAGAAACTAATTATCCTTACACGTGATCAGGTTTAGGTAATAATTTGTCTCCTTTGTCAACCTCTTGTAATAATAAGTCGTGGTTCTTTTTATGCTCGTCCCAATCACATTTCTGATCTTGATGGCATAGATGTGCACGAATTTTAGCATATAACGGTTCACTATTATACAATTCTGCCACATCAGTGTCATCTAACTGCTTAGAATTACCTTCGATACGTACCTAGATAAATGACTTTTTTTTATAAAACTTTATAGATGCTCTTTTTTAAATATCAATTCAACCATCTGATTTTTAAATTACTTGCTGGTAACACATGGAATAATAGCAGATTAATGTCATATGTTTTCTTGTAAAAATTATATAGCAAATATTTTAATCTATATTCATAATTCTATATTCGAAATTCATATACACTACACGATTTATATTTTAGTATAAAAATAAATATTTATTTATTCTCAACGTCATTTAAATATTTTTCTTTAAAAATAAGTTCAAAACTTATCACCACAAAATTTCAATCCAACATTTTTTTATAAAAGACATGACGATCTTTTATAATTTATTAACATTCCCTTTCTGAATTTCTTTATCTGACAAACTCGATAATTAAAACATAATTATAGAATTTCGACCCTCATTAAATCAGTACTGCGAAAACAATCAAAGTACGTCGATTGCTAATGAACAGCAAATACAGTAGAAATTTATAAAATTAAATAAAAAGTTCAAAGTTCGATATAATTAGAACAAATATCCCAAAGTGAAAAATAACTGAAATGTTTTTCTTACTTCGATTGATATCAAAGTTTCAAGATCGTTTAATATTAATTATAATAATTAATTCTCATTGTAAATTCATCAAGTTTTCGTATATTGATATTCAAAATTTTGAAAATTAATATTATAATAGGATTTCACTTACTTGCCTACATATTTCCTTGTCATCTTTTCGATACACCCACAAAAACGTCATAGCTACATAAGGATTGGAGATCTGTAATAATTAAAATACATAAATAATCAAATATTTTATACAAGAAAACGACGAATAATTCTTACTAGATGATCAAATTTAGCTCCTCTTCTATCAGTCATTATTTGGAAATTATTTCTTTTAATCGCTCTTAGATATAAATTTCTTGCATGCACTTTTCCATTTCTATAAAAAACATATATTATTAAGTAAACATATAATCAATATATCTTTCGAAACTCTTTGTATTACATATTGATTAATATTCAATATCGATCAAAATAGAATCAAAACGAAGTAAAATATACTTCAGTTGATAAATCTACATTATTCACATAGATATTAGGTTTTACTAAAGAAGTTAATAAAGAAAAAGTTGTGCGATATTTTCAAAGACACTGTAATGGTATAATAAATCAACAGAATATGTTATTGGAAATCAATTTATTTGAAGACAGAAAATGATTTCAACACTTTCTTGTATGTAATTTCATTTATATATATATATATATATATATATATATATATATATATATGACAGTTTTTTATACTAATTTATTCACCTATCGACTGTAGATAAACAGAAAGTTTGAGATCCAATCATATACATCCCTGCCTCTTTATACCAATCTTGAAACAAATCCATCGGATTCTCAGGTGTATCAACAATATGAGATAAACCTGATGCCATGCTTTTGATGTACTGAAACAAAATATCGAATGTAAAAACGTGATTACGATAAAACTCTATATAGAAAAATCAGTTACAAATACATTCACACGAAACACACGAGTACACAGACACGTGTCACGTTGGATTTACAGTATTGGTAATATGATTTTTAGCTGGCGATATTCCAGATAAATACAAAAAGAGACTTCTTTGTAGATATTATATATATATATATATATATATATATATATATATATATATATAATATATATTCCAGTTTCCTGTGATATATATATTACAGGAAACTGGAATTGCTATTAATAACATTATCAACAAAATCAACTGAATTACATTCAAATCATTTTTTTTAATAATTTCTTTATTTTATTGAAAATAACATCAACTGACTTGTAATATATCTCTAGAAGTTAGAGATCCATTGTTTCATAAAAACTATACAACTTTTATGAAAATACACACCTTACCCAATTTATAAACCAGTCGTCAGGCCAGACCAGTCAAAAAACTCAATAAATAAATGATGTATCTCTTATAAAAAGTATGCCATAAAGAAACTATAAACGGAAATTTAGTAGAATTGTAA
The DNA here is from genome assembly GCA_034766995.1 of Acanthacorydalis orientalis. NCBI lineage: Eukaryota > Metazoa > Arthropoda > Insecta > Megaloptera > Corydalidae > Acanthacorydalis > Acanthacorydalis orientalis. The sequence goes on along the minus strand of CM068321.1, from coordinate 33,032,798 downwards.
TAAATATTAGTACATAAAATAACTACTTACAGAAAACAACAACGTGAATAACACAATGTAATAATAAAATAACTGATTAAAACGCACAAGTGTTCGAATGTAACATTTCTGTTACATGCAAGTGAGTGAACTAATGAATAATCTGTACAATATACTTATGATAAAATACAGAATGAAAATGAAACTCTATCAGTTATAAACATTTCATGCATTCCGATATATACATATACTTTCATAATTCTATAAATGTCGGTTTTATTTAAATCACTTAGGGCTATCCGGCCTGTAGAAAAAAGTCACACAATTATCGAAAATGTATATATTTGTTGTATCACAAAATACAACTCTCACTTCAAATATGAATACATGTAATTTTCTCAATAGATATTTTAATTTCTTTTCAATTTTTTATTAACAAACATGTTTAATTCTATTAACAGAAATCATATTATAACTATTTGCAAATATATGATTATTCATTTTAATATACTATCATATTCAATTTTTGTGTCAACATTTAATATACATCTCTCTCTTTACCCTCTCTCTCTCTCTCTCTCTCTATATATATATATATATATATATATATATATATATATAAATATAACTTTGTTAATACATAATAAGATTTAAAAACGATGAAATTCTTAATACAATTTATCGGAATTCCTCCTCATTTTCATAATTTGATTAAATGTGTTTTTCACGCAATTTTCGTTAAAAAATGACGTTACTGTTCTATACCAATACAGTTCATGTTCTATTTATTCATTGTCATTTATTTGATTATCGATTTATATGTATCAAATAAAATAAAAAGGAAGTCGACAAATAATAAAAAAATATTCGTTACGGTTATAAAACTAGACCAGTACAAGATAATAAATTATGACAAACAGTATAACACTAAATGTCATACATTGTAGAAAAGGATTGTTCATACAGTCTGAACAAAAATTATTGAAAGTCATATTTATATTTTTTTATTTCGCTTGCAATGTAAAAAATTAAAAATTCGAAAACTATATCTTTTTGTACCGAAGCAAGCGAGAACAGTGAAAATAAATGATTTTTGTCAAAATTACAGTCACTTATCAGTTATCAGAATTTTTTTAAGCCCAAAATCCTTTTTTTAGAAAAACAACTCTGCTCTTAAATCATATAAAATAGAAAAAACAATTTTTCTTATTAAATGACAGTAAAGAAACTATTGAATGGTAATATTTGAATTATCCAGCAAAACAAAACAATCGATACTTAAAAAACATTCAATATTTATCAAATAAATATTTATTTTTTTACAAATGTTCGCTCAAATTCACACATTTACAATTCTCTTCACTAATTATCCAACTTATAGAATTGTTTATCTTGAAAATATTTATTATTTTGAGCAAAAAATAAATAATTGTCACAGTTGCAATACGATTATTACTAATTTTAATGCACCTTTTCTTAAAAAAAGCAAATTAATGAAATTCTGAAATCAAACAAATAAAATATGTATGAATTATTTTTTTTAGTTAATGTAGAATTTAACATTATATTAAAACAATATATATATATATATATATATATATATATATATATATATAATATACATTTTATATACAACATTTAGCTTTTAAACAATATAAGCTGTACTTGTTACAGAATAAAATATAATACATAAATGAATATAGTTCCATACGAAACATTTTTACAAAATAAAAAAGGGTAATATAAAACACATAATATATGTCAAGCAAAAAATTATATATATATATATCATTCAAAATTTTTCAGCAACGAATTATAAACCACATAGTTTTGCAGAAGTTTTAAATGAAATATCAAACATAATTATTTTTTCCATACATTTCACTTATTATTCTATTGCTATTAAAAAATATTTTTCTGTTATAAATGAAATTAGTTTTTGTTTTTATAACCGAAAAATGTATTCACTATACACATATTAATTTAATTAAACAAAATGTAGTAAAATAATCAATGTCGTCGCACTTATACAAGTAGACTTACTGAACAGTATGTCTACTGTTATATTGCATATCAGACAGAAGAGTTAATACATTTTTCGTACATTAAAACAATCAATAAATATAAATCTTTTTGCAAAAAGCACCTATGTACAAAATACTATCCTTATATTAATCATAATTAATATGAATTATTGCTCATATGATTATAATTCTTCGATATTTAAAAAATCATGAAATAAATATATTTGCAATTTCGTCGGGTTAACATCATATACATATATATACGAGTATATATATATATTTCATAAATATATTTATTAATCATAGAAACAAACAAGAAAAGTATTTAAAATGTAATCTTTTACTGTATTTTTCCGCATACTAATATATTTAACTTGAGACAATAATTCATTACAAGAAATAGCATTTGAATTATGTAAATATGTTTTTATACCATGATACAACAAATATTTGTTGATATCAACTTTTATCTCATATTTGCCACAATTATTATTTACTTAACAATTGCTTTACATGTGTACAGATTTAAAATTATGTAATAATAAAACAACTTTACCGGCGAATTTAGTGAAAATATATTCGTTTTATAGAAATTCGATATATTGTTTCTACTATAATCCAAATTTATTGTTTTAGAAAATACCACTAATTAGGTAACTATTAATTGCATTAACTTTAAATTAAAAAGCATCTTTTTTTATAAACATTTCAAAAATAATAAACGGTTCTCGAAAACTTAATAAAAAATATTAATGAATTATATTAACAAACGATAATTTCTTGCGTCATACACTCATTCTATCAGCAATTATTTCTATAATATAAACAAATATTTCAATTGTAGTAACACGTTTATAATTTTACTAATCTGCAGTAAGTGCATTTTTATCTCCTCTTTTTAAACGATGCAGCAAGACCTACTACTACATTATGTTCAATCAATTGTATCCTTCATACACAATTGCATTCAAGGTTATACAAATGAATCTTTATTTTATATTTATTGATTAGGAATGAGTACAACGATCGTTTCAAGAAAGTATATCGTCTATTTTTATACAGTTCTTCTGTTATGAAAAAATCTTGAAAAATGTTCACTTAATTGATAACAAATTTATTTACATCTTTACTTCAATCAAACTATTAATTATAAATACTTATCAGTTTTTCTCAGTAATATATAATTTGAATAAATAGTTCATATGTACAAATGTAGTACAAAATAAATACAACCCTATATATTTTTTTTACTTAATAAAAGGATTTTTTCTTGTCACCAAAGTAATGAAATATATTTAACCACTTTTGATTGGATTTTTTGCACTAAAAAACTTTTTTTTAGAAATACTGGTTTGTTTTAAATCGCTTAAAATAAAAAAAAAACGTAAAAGTAGTAATAAAATATTATTAAGTGATAGTATTTCAGTTGACTACTAAAATTAAACATTTTACAGATAATAAAAAGTCAAATTGGTCCATTTTTCTAAAATTAAATCAAAATTGAAATAACATTTGTTTTCAGTCAGAAATTGAGACCTCAAAATACAGACTTTAGGCCTCGTTTCACGACTTCTCTGATAAATAAATTAGGTTTTTTTCGTATCAATTATCATTCCTTAACATAAAAGTATAATTTCAAGTTGAAAAATTCGATTTTCAAAAATCTTAATTTTTCATCAAATTTTGCATAAAGCTCTGCTTTCTTAAAAGTGATAGAGAAAAAAAGTAAAATTGTAGTTACTGACAAATTGTTACCATTGATTTACTGAAAATTTACGATTCTAAGTCTTATAATAACCATGCAAATGTATTATTTAATATTTTTCCAATTTCCATATCATGTTTCTTAAACAAAAATGTACACTTGAACCTACTATACGTACAAATCCAACTGAATAATATTTATTTAACAATTTAATTTTGAAACATTTATTCTGAAGGTCAGAGATAATCTTTTTGTCTTGTAAATAAATTCAAATCAGACATTTTGACATTAAACACTCTTTATCTCTAACGCTTACATTAACTTTAACACTAAATTATTTTGATATGTTTCAATTAAGAATGAAAATATAGTGAATCAATTTTAATCAGGTTCAGTCTGTCATCCAACAAACAACTATACGTAAGTACATGTATACAAATATTATTTTATTTTTTTAAAAAAAAAACGCTTTTATTATAGAATAAATATATATTTAAAACAAATCGAACAATTGCATGCATTCGTATAGAATTAAAAATTTGTTTCAAATTAGTGAAATTCATGTTTTGAAAAATATTGACTCCAGATAAATAGGAGAGACATTTATTAATATTTCAGATTAATACAAATCTGTTGATTCATTTTGTTTACAATATTACTTAGTTGATATCAGTTTATTTCCTAAAGATGTAATTAATAGTTATCTATACTTAATAAGTGTTTTGATACATGTGTGTGTAATTATATAATTGGTTTGTTTTTTTTTAATTTTTTTTACAGTTTACATTTGCGTGTATATTTTTTATGCTGAAACTATGATAACAGTATAAATAAAATAATATACAGCTATACAAACCCATACAACTGTATATAACATAATCGAGAAAAAAAACTACTGAATAAACAATAAGATATTTATCGATAATAACCTTAATATAAGATTAGTGTTTAATTCGTTTTCATCAATACATGTTTTCTACTCTCATTATTCAGATATACGAAAAATAGTGCAGTTTATAATCACTTGTGTATAATTTTCTTTTCAAAAGAAAAATAGTACGTGTATAGAGAAGTGTTTTTTACATTTTATAATTACATCTCGATCTTATAAACCAAATTTAATTAAAAATAAATATTAGAATCTCTTTATTGTATCAATTTATAATCAATATAATTAAATTTATTGTGTCCTTAATAAAATACAATTCTATTTTTAAGGCAATGTTGGGAATTTTAATTGTTATATTTTGTGCGATATTTTCGTATTGGTACATATGGAGACCGCAGACTTACTGGAAGAATTTAAATGTTCCATATCTAACACCAGTGCCGATATTTGGAAACTTTGCAAAATCAATGTTACATAAAACATCGTTTTTCGAAGATGTAATATCAATTTATAAAGAGATGGGGAGTAAGAAGTAAGAAGTGATATTTTTATTTGTATAGTAGTTTGATTATATATATATATATATATATATATATTATATATATATATATATATAATTAGTATACAATTATAAACCACAAATCAATACAAAATAATCAAAATAAATCAAAGTAGCGACATGAATTAATTTCTTCATAAATAATTGTTGACCGCTGCCAAATGATTCTGAAAAATCATTTCGAAAACCGATACTTGAAACTATTTGGATAATAATATCAAAATTAACTATTAAGAAATTACAATATACATCGAATACAAAATTACAATAACGAACAGTTCACTATGTCGAATCTGTAGAATACAATAATTTTGTATTATTTAAAAATATATATGAAAAAAATCACTGCGCAGTCACATGTAAATCTTTTTTTTTAGAATATGTGGAGTGTTTATGTTGGACAAACCTGCATTAATTGTAAAGGACATTCAGGTCTTAAAATGTGTTACAATTAAAGATTTTGACCATTTCGTTGACCACTCGAATATCTTATTCAACAAATCTGCTGACGAATTCATGGGAAAAACTATTTTTTTACTCACAGGTATTTATATATATATATATATATATATATATATATATATATATATATATATATATGTTTTAAACAAACATTCTGTGAATATTTACATTAACAACATGGTTTGGAAAGTGAAACAAATTTAATAAATAGAATGACATATCACAAATATTTGTTTAAGAAAGTCAAGACATCATTAGTTAATCAAATTATTAATAAAATAACTACAATTATCTCTAAATACATAGAGTTCTCTTATGATAAAACCCTTGTGATAAGATAATAAGTGATCACTCATTTATGGATCTTCATATTGATTTTCAATTACTTTGAATATTTTAATATTTATTTAAACGAATATATTTTCATTGTGCTATACGAATCAAATTAATATATATATATATATATATATACACTTCACTCTATAAAATCCTTTAAATTTAACAATAATAGAATGTAATGAATACTGAAAAGATTATATTATTTGTTTTTCTATTGAAAGCGAGCAAATTTGTTACGATAAAAATGTACAGTATAGCCGTTTCTGTTTAAGCAAACTCTATTCGTACAGACTTGGCAACTTTCAATATTAACAAAATTTTAAAACTTAATAAAAAAAAAGCAATTCATGAAGTAAACGAATATAAAATGATAGTAAGGAAAGATCCATTAATAAAAGCTTTAATTTATCAAGTTAAAAACTTCACTCGAGGAACTGAGTTTCAAACTAATTACGTATACAAACCGGCTGTAAATAAACTGATTAAGAAAACCGGGAATATTTAACTTTTATATGAAGTTATCATCAAAATTAACAACAAATACATATTCATGTGAATTTATTAATACGAACACATTCGTGTAGATATTTATATAAATGTATGCATATATATATATATATATATATATATATATATATATAATCTGCGTATGTACAAATATGTACAAATAATATGTGTATATCTGTACATTATTTTCGATATTTTACAATAAAGGTCAGAAATGGAGAAAAATGAGAGCTACATTAAGCCCAGCGTTCACGAGTAAAAAAATGAAAGATATGTTCGAGATTATATCCGAGTGCGGAGATTATATGGTGACATATTTTCTCAAAGAGAGTGCATTACACAACGGCGAACCTATACCCGTTGAAATGAAAAACGTATTCAGCAAATTCACGAACGACGTCATATCAACAACAGCGTTCGGTATAAAATGCGATTCGTTTCTGAACGAGAATAATGAATTCTTCACTAACGGAAAAAAAATGATAAATTTCCCAACGTGGAGGCTGTTCTTCGCAAATACGTTCCCGTGGTTGGCGAAGGTAATTTAATTCGTTCCACTTTATTAATACGAAATAAAACAGAGGTATCTTATTAGGATTTTTTATGATAGTACGTGAGGTTCATATACCTCTCTTGTCCATAATGTTTGCTAGAAATTAAAAGTGCAAGAGGCCATATTTGAAAGAACACTTTCTTTAAGAAACGATTTAATATTTTTTTCAAAAACTCAAATTACAATTTTCATTTTCTCGATAAAAGAAATGTATGAACTGTTATGAAATAAAAATACATACAGAAATAAGTGATACATTTCATGAATAAATATCTTTATTATAATACAACAAAAAAATGGATGAAATAATTGATATTTGTTTTCATTTATTATAATATTTATAAAATGTTAAAATGAAGTATTATTATTACCTTTTAGACAGTATTAAAAATAATACTTGAATTTCAGTATTTCAGAATCGGGTACATATCGAACAACGTTTACGAATTTTTCCGGAACACGATTAAAAGTACGATGAATATTCGAAAAACGCAGAATATTTTCCGACCAGATATATTGCATTTACTGATGGAAGCACAAAAGGGTTCGCTAGAGCACGACGACGATAACGAAAAAGATGAATATTCTATAGCTAAAAATATCGAGAAAGCATGTATGTTCATTTTTCAGATAACTGATCAAAACTATCTCATATTCGATTAAAGAAAAAAATGAAACGAATAAATGTATATGTTCCAGCTCTATCTGACGAGGACATCGCAGCACAAGCTATGCTGTTCTTCCTTGGAGGATTCGATACTGTGTCCGGTGTGTTAAGTTTTATTGCTTATGAACTGGCGATAAATGAAGATGTGCAAAGACGTTTACAGAAGGAGTTTGATACAACGTTTAAAAATGGCGAAGAAAAAATCACATACCAAAAAATACAAGAGATTGTCTATCTCGACATGGTTATATCAGGTAAATCATAATTAAAAATCATCGAGAAAAAAACTAAAGTATGGGTGCATTTGTATATATTTGTTTTCACTGGAAAAATAGATAAATGCTGCTATAATATATTTAATAGAAGTTGTCGAATTCATATTTTTATCATTAAACTCTTTTAAAAGTATACATCAATGTATTTACAGAATACTCGGCTCTCAATATTTGGTATTTTCTAGGATGGTAGACTAAAATAAGATAAAACACAAACAGTAGATAGAGAAAGCCAATTCCCAATTGTTGAAATTGTATATGGTATCAAATTTTATCACATTCTGCGAGTTTTGTAGCTTGAATCTGTGAACAATATCCGATTTCTTAGATTACAATCTGAAGTATTCGAGTAGTATTCTAGTATTTTTGTTTTGTCTTAGTCCTCTGTCTATACGACACCTGAAAACACTAAATACTCACAACCGGCTTTTCTCTATATTATAAAAGTTCGTTGTTGAATATTAAATTTTTCATTATAATAATATTGAAAGTAGTAATGTAATTAAATGACAATAGTAGTTAAAAATTAATAATTAACAATTATAAATTTGAGAAAATTAGTAAAGTAAAATCACTTTAATGAATACATGAACGAAAGTCACTTCGTATATAAATTACTTCGTAACATTTCTAAATATTTATAAAGCTATGTAGAGAAATGTAGGTGAACACGATCACACAAAACATAAGCGTACAAACAAGTTTTCAATTGACTCAAAACATAAGACTTTGATAGTTGATTTTGTTCGTTGTTATTTCAAAGTGAATACCTTGCTTAAATAACAACTTTATAATTAATAACACATTCTCATCAACTAGAATTAACTTATATACATTTTTTTAATAATATCCGTATTTTCTGTCAGTACATTTGAAAGCATTTATAAATATAAAAAAAAAAAAAAACATTGACACGACAATGAGGATTTTTTATTTCATATTTTTACTTCTGTTAAAAATATAAAGAAAAATATAATGCAATTTATTTCATACACATTTATATATAAATATAAAACATCTGTGAATACATTTATTTATTTTCATTTTTAATGAATTTTCAGAAACATTAAGAAAATGGCCGCCCGGTCCATTTTTGGACAGAAAATGTATAAAAACATGTACTATTGACTGTGATGATGGTACGAAAGTAACGATTCAAAAAGGAGCAAATCTGCTAATACCTCTAGTTGGATTTCATTTAGATCGGGAACATTTCGAGAATCCAGAAAAATTCGATCCGGAACGTTTTAGTGACGAGAACAAGCGAAACATAAATCCGTGTGTGTACATGCCATTTGGTGCAGGTCCAAGGAATTGTATAGGTAAAAGCATAGATAAAGTATCTCGGTAAAAGACTGTTTATTTAAATATTTAATAAATAGATTCGTAGTAAATATCACTGGCTGATGGGTAAAATACTTAGTCAAAAAATCGAAAAATCTTCTCTACCTCGAAACTACTAGACATGTAATAAAACAAGTTAAAAAAGTACTTTGTTTAATTTGTAACATAACTCATGAACATTTTTTCTGTTCACAAAATCACAAAAAATGGTTAAAACTTTTAACCTCGTGCCAATGATACATTCATACACATTTAAAATAAAAATATAATTTAATTTACAAATATACTAATATACGACATATACAAATACGAAACATGACAACGTTCTTTTTCTTAGAAAATATGCAATTTTTACTATTTACAAATAATATTTCATTTTATTCCACACACATTTAATCTATTATATAGGTTAAGATGAAAATAAATATGGGATACAAATAAATACAACAATGCATAAGAACGCCATATATTTTAGAAATATGGGATAAATTTTGCTTGTACAAATCATATTAAATTAGTAACTTAATATAAATAAATAATTTCAATATTTCAAATCGAGCTTCAGGCATGCTACTGTGAAATATTTCCTTGCAAATATTTTATTTGCATTTTTAGTTCTAGTATAAATTAAAAACAGATATAAAACGTATTACTATTTTATATTCCATTAAAAACATATATAAAATAAACTGAGCTTAAATAGTACAATTAATTTAAAAAGTTAATTATGTAAACAGTTTTCAAAAATTTGTTACAAAAATTGAGTTAAGTTTATACATACCTAGGTATATAGAGAAGTATATCACTAAGTACAATTGGAATTGATTTACAAACTATATGAGTATCCATAAACATTCTGATAATACAATTTCTTCATTGCACTAATTTATTAACTTGAACATCATAAATACTTTAGCTTTTACTTTAAGTCACACACAAACAAATAAAAATGAAATACGTTATTCCATTGTTATTACTTATAATTATATACTACTAGTGACATCTACATGTACAACATGAAATTACTACAATTGTAAAAATGGCAGTAGTAAAAACTAAACTTGTAACTAAACCACTGATCGATTGCATTTTTAAAAATTTATTTCAAAAAAAAGGTGATAAATAGACAAATTTTATTTATAATATTTAAGCATATAAAATATTTCGTTTTGGGAAACTGATTTTTTTTAATACTTATTATCTGACTAAATCAATTATATCATTGTCTTAATATGCTATAGAAAACAACTTCAAAAATTAAATGTAAAAAAATTCAAACTGATTAAATTTCAATCTACAAACTTTTTTTATTTTAGGATCTCGATTCGCTTTGATGGAAATGAAAATCGCTTTAATACAATTATTGTCAAAGTTCGATATTGAAGTAACTAAAAATACACAAATTCCATTGAAACTTACAACTTTGTCACCAAACGTAAGTGCAGAAAAAGGAATTCATGTAGGCTTAAGATTACGAAAATAGTATATTTAATATTTAAATAAATAATCATGTAGACATTGTATCTATAATGAGAATGTACAGTATGTAAGAAAAAAATTATCTAAGTATTATTGTTTAATAATTATTAAGTATTTAGTAATATTTACTTGTTTGTAATTCAATTATAGTTGAATTAAAATAAATTCAAATACTCAATACATGCATGTTTTTAATAAAAATTTGATTTTCTGTAATTAATAAAATATTTTAACATAAACTTTATTCAGTTTCTTTTTCCCAACAAATTGGTATAAAACCAAGAAAAAGCAATCAATGCTTTCTTACTGGTGCAATGAATAAAGAAAATTATCAACTTATATTTTTAATGTATACATATTAGAAAAAATTTATATAAATACCTTAAAACATCAAGTATAATCAATGTTATATTAAAAAAACATTTTGTTTTATTATTAGTTTTAAAAGGTAGACTATTTGTATATAAAAACAACTAAAGCATACTTGTAATTTTTTATTTTTCTATATGAAATATTTTCATGATATATATATATATATATATATATATATATATATATATATATATATATAATAATAATAATATATTTCTCATACATGTTTATACATAATGGATATATATATTTTATCTCTTTATATATATATATATATATATATATATATATATATATATATATATATATATATATATATATATATATATATATATATGAATCTATATATGTATGTATACATACATATTCAGATATCAATTTTAATTGCACAATAATCATAACACTTGTAAAATATTATTTATCAAATAAATTTTACTCTATTATAATCAAATATTTATATTTTATTATACCAGAGGCAACCTGATTATCATATCCATTTATACCATATATATTTTTACGACATATTTTTACAATTAAAAAGTTTCAAAATACATTCTATGAAATATATATATACACATATACATACATATATATATATATATATATATATATATATATATATATATATATATATATATATATATATATACATTCATTAGTTACAATTAAAATTACTGTAAAATTTATTATACTCAAAACTTTTACCTTAAAAATATTACAAAATTATTAATTTTATACACTAGTTTTGTTTAAAACTTCCATACTTTCAAATTTCCTTCAATCTCATTTCTAAACTAGTATATTTATACTACAAATATATAAAATTTACTAGCAAATTAAAAAATATTCAGAACCATGAATATTATTTCTTATAGGATAAAAAATATAAACAAGCTTTATATATAAAGTAGTGTATACACATGAATGTGTACATGTTTTTGTATATTTATATTATGTCGTAATATATTTATTCTGTCACAGATTCAGATATTTCTTTATCTTTAGTTATTAACGCTACCTCTTGCTCTTCAGGAGTTAGCGACAACATAAGTGAGGAATCTTTTTCTTCAACATTTGGCAATGATTCAGTTTTATCTAAAGAGGGTTTGTTTTTATCGGGTTCTAATATTTTTTTTTCTTGGTCCAGTTCTTCAGTAGTCCCTGCTGAGTCCTTATCTGATACACACTCTGCTGGTTCTGTTAACTCATTTCCTTTATCTTTTTCTGTCAAATCAGTTTCCTCTGGTATGTTATTATCTCCTTCCTCTTGTGGTGATGTGTTTGTTTGTGAATTCTCATCTAGCTGTGATAAATCATTCTCTTCACCTGTTTGTGACAATTCATTGAGTTCACCTGACTGTGATATATCATTTTCTTCCGGAGTCTGAGATAAATCATTATCTTCAGGGGTTTGTGATAATTCGTTTTCTTCTGGAGTTTGTGATACTTCATTGTCTTCATTTAACTGTAATAAATCATTGTTTTTGTCCACTTGTTCACATTCATTTTCTTCGTTTGTCTCATGTTCACCTAAATTGTTTAACTCTGATTCAGATTGTTGATCTACTTCCATTGTTTGTGATGATTCAACAGTCGAATCCTGTTCTACAATTGTTTCTGTTTGTGGAGATATATTTTCTATTGCATTATGCAGTTCACCGACATTTTCTAATTCCGTTGTCGAATCTACTTCCATTGTTTCATTCAATGAATCCGTTTGAAAATTTTTATCCGAATCAGTAGTTCCTTCAGCCCCCTCTTGTGATTTCTGATCCGAGTCCTGACTAGTTGCTTCTGATACAACATAATTAGATTCTTTTACAGATTCTACATCACAATCTGATGATGACGGCTTATCTACATCTTTTTCAATATTACTTGATGTTCCATTTCTGCTTTCTTTATATTTGGTACCATTCTTAGATGAATTGTAAGCACGAAGTAAATGTTTATTTCTAGTATTTATAGGTGTTTCTGTTGAAGGTAAAAGTGACGAAGTGTGAATTTTGTTATTTTTATGTGATGAATAATGGCAAAACAGCCGCTTCTCATAAAAATGTATTACAATCTGAGGACATAATTTGTTAGCTTGCCGAGCGGTTACTAAATCTGCTTCATCTAAACCTTTCCTACAATAATTAAAAGTATATTCGACACTAGAAAACAAAGATGAAAAAATCTTTCTCAAAATATTACCATTTCATTAAAAACATCAATTCTCCACTTGCATCCGTCGCTCCAATGATACGTTCTGGTTCAAGATTTCTAGTGAATCCGCGAGGGCGGTTATCTTCTTCGATATTCTTACGTTTTGCACTTTTAGAATCCGAATCGACTGACAACTGTCGCTTCTTATCTTTTTTCTTTTTACTGTTCTCATATGCTGCTATGAGATCAGGACAATCAAGATTCTCTTCTGGTTCCCAAGTGTTATCTAAACTTAAATAATAAGTTCAATTATATATTTTCATAAACTAAACATAATTAGTCCATATAAAAATATATTTACATTTATATATTATAAACAATTAATACATCATTTCATTATTAAAACAAACATTTAGTATCGTTTTCTTACTTTGAATATCCCTTCCACTTGAGTAAATATTCTGTTTTTCCATTCCTTATTCGACTATCTAACACTTTTTCAACAGAGAATTCTTCTGGTGTTCCTGATACACCATCACTCATTTTGAAACTAGGTAACTGCTTGCCTTACACTAATTCTCTAAATACAGAAATAAAATGGAAATATTTTGAAAACAAACTGATAATTCCGTTAAAAATTGCATTGATTTTATATTTTTTGATGTTTTAAGGTTCATTTATGATTTCAGTTAAAAATAAAAATCTATTGATTTTACTAGTCATTTAGAAAAATTATTTATAAAGTTAAATTTATTTATTCATTAACCATAACTTAATTATTCTTGGTATCAAATAGACAATATATTTTATGAAATATTTCCTATTGAATATTAATGAATGTGTGTGAAGATATATGTCAAACTGAACATATAATGAATAGAAATTAAGCAAAATATTGTTATTTTTTTGATAAAATAATCGAGATTATTATCTTTTACTTTAGTAACAGAAATAAATATTACATTTTTAAATTTTATATCAAATTAAAAAGGAATTCTGTTAATTTCATTTTATCTCTAAATATAAAGGTTATTAACCTATGGCGTAATTAATTTATTTATAGTACTGTAATGTAATAATAATTCGTCTAAAGGTAAAAGTCCTTAAAGTAAACTATTACCCGTCTAAATATAAAAGTTGACAATTAAATGCAAATTTAGATACAATAAATATAAACATATATGTTATGCATTTAACTTAAAAGTATTACATACTTTTCACAAACAACAAAAATACTTGACACAAGACATGAGTTTTTAATAATCGCACTTAACAATGACAACTTTTTACCTATTTTAATTTAATGGCAAAAATATTTATTAGGCAAAATATAAATTACAAACAAACACTCCATGAACAGTTTTACCACAAACGAATAATCAAATATCAATTTAAAAGAACACAAAATGTCCTTTGATATTTTTTACTTTCTCTGTTTAATAAAAAAAAAAGTTGTTAAAGATATAAATGATTTTTTTAAAATATTAGTCTAACTATTTTATAATAAACGTATATATGGATGTTATATATATATATATATATATATATATATATATATATATATATATATATATATATATATAAATGATGTGTGGTAATGTAGCTATATATGTATGTATTTATTTACGTAGGTGTATATGTATTTCAAAAGCATTTGCTTAATCTACAAAAATTAGTGGAAGTATTTGTATATAAGATTTGTTAATTTGTAAAATTGATCATATTAATTTATTCTTAATTTTGGCTTTTAAATGTTACATTTCTGTGAATAAACGGATATCCCCACATTATATTTGCTTCTAAAAGGACGCTGTGGAATTACTGTTTCCTGCAGTTGCGTCGCAACTCGTCAATATCGAGTTGTGTATGAGTTCTGTGTGGAAAAGTTACTCGTAATTTTATATTATTTGGAATTTCATTAGGAATTCACAATATGGGCGAGGTATGTTTAATTTATCTAGAATATATTAAGTGATATTTATAGCTCGTGCATTGATTATTTCCATTCTAAAGAAATTTTTGTCTTACAACCGGCATTTATGCCACACCAATAAGTTAATACGTAAATAAGTAATTTGATATTAATTTACTTTCAACTCGCTCTACTTTGATTTATAACAATTCCGGCCGGTATTAATAAATTTTTGATTTTTATTTTTAAATATTTTCAATGCTAAGGAACCATATTTAGTTTTAAGTCATTGTTCTCTTTAATGGTGATCTGGCATCCAAAATGGCGTTCCAAAAATAAAAGTGATTAATTTGTGTTGAATATATTTACATTTAAATAGTTTGTAAGCATCGGTCAGAATTAAACTAATTTCTTAAAGTATGTTCGTAATGCATCGTTTTTAAAAAAGTATAATAAAAAACAGTTCAATAGATTTTTTGTTTTACTATCAAGGACCATAAACCAATGGTGGAACCAGAACATATTCGAAAATTATTTATCGGTGGTCTAGACTACAGAACAACTGACGAGTCTCTAAAAAAGCATTTTGAACAATGGGGAGAAATAGTAGATGTAGTAGTAATGAAAGATCCAAAAACAAAGAGGTCCAGAGGTTTTGGGTTCATCACCTATTCTCGAAGTCATATGGTAGATGATGCACAATCAGCTCGACCCCATCGTGTGGATGGTAGAGTGGTAGAACCAAAACGTGCTGTTCCACGTCAAGAAATTGGCCGTCCAGATGCAGGTGCGACAGTTAAAAAGTTATTTGTGGGAGGTTTAAAAGAAGATATTGAAGAAAATGACTTAATGGAATATTTTAAACCATATGGACAAATAATGTCTTGTAGTATAGTAACTGACAAAGAAACCGGGAAAAAAAGAGGATTCGGTTTTGTTGAATTTGATGATTATGACCCTGTAGATAAAATTTGTTTGCAAAGATCTCATAACATTCGAGGAAAACATGTAGATGTAAAAAAAGCATTGAGTAAAGCAGAAATGGATAGAAATTCAGGAGGCGGTGGTGGTGGGGGTGGCGGTGGCGGCGGTGGTCGTTCTGGGGGCCGTGGTGGATCTAGAGGTGGACAGCAAAATGGCGGTTGGGGTGGAAACAGAGGCAATCAAGGCGGTGGGGATTGGAATGGTGGAAATCAAGGAGGGTAAGTTAAATAACGAATTCATTTGTTTTATTTCTATAGTTAACTTTGATATTTTAATAATTCATCTTTAAAGTTTCTTGTAATGAGTTAAATTTTAGAATTATAATGTTCTATTATAAATAGTTGAAGAGATAATTGATAAAGGAAAAAATTTATATGCAATAATCATTTCACACAGATACAATAGTGGTGGCGGCGGCGGAGGTGGTGGATGGGGAAATAATGCAAATGCATGGGATAATCAGTGTCCACCTGGAGGCTGGAATAATGGACCCAATAATTATAATGGCGGCGGTGGGGGAGGAGGAGGCGGTGGCGGTGGCGGATGGAATAATGACAGTTTTGGAGGTGGATATCAACAGAATTTTGGAGGTGGGGCAATGAGAAGTAACTTCAACCAAGGAAATCGACCTGCACCATATGGTAACTTACTGTTTTAATTTTATTATTCTATGTATCCTAATCACATTGATTGTTTTGGTTTTTAACTGATTAAGTTGACAAATAATGCACTAAAAGATCTAAGCTATGATTGCATTTTAATCATAGTAAATACTTAGTGCTATAATAATGCATTTACACACAGTTCAATTATAATTTGTTTATAATGTGATTAGTGCTACATCTTTTTTATTTTATTTTTTTTATAAACAAGTGACAGTATGGCAAAATTATGTGATGTTTTTTTTATAACCTCAGGTCATTCAGGTGGTGGTTACGGTGGAAATTCCGGTAATTTCAATTCAGGAAACAACCAAGGTCCTGGAAACCGTAGATTCTAAGTTTCATGTAAGTTCGATTCATTAAGGTGTGTGTGAGGTTCAGTATGACCACGTTCACAAATTCACACTTGTATGTGATATACATAATTCCTTTTAGGTAGTGTTCAAATCATTTCTTTAATTGCTAATCTCATTTAGAGAACAGATACTTTATATTTTTTGATCTTTAGGTACCTATCATGTGCATCTAGAAAGAAACAGTAAAGCAGGCAGGCAAGTGAAAAAAATATGTTGAGAGAGGGAGTCACAAGCAGGCAGGCATTCATATAGCTCTGTTTAGCACCATTCAACCTCAGCCTAACGAAATAGAAAACAGGCAGGCAGTTTGACATTTCGTCTCTCTTAGAACTCAAGTGTGTGTTGTGAAATGTGTATCGATCTTAATGTAGTGTCCAAAATGTCATGTGTTGCTGTACAGTTAATATTATTATAATGGATTTAGTATTACTGCTACAACTTCTATAATGTCCACTATAACACAATACTTAAAACTTTTTTTATTATATTACCATTGACTGAAAGATATTCTTTTCTGTTGTTAGGGAACTCAGTGTTAGTCAATTCTGACTTTTTAAATAGTTATTAATGTATTCTTGTTTGACCATTTATTTTAAAGATATTTGACAAAAACCCATTGCGAGTTACATAATTTCATAATTGTAATGGATACAGAGATCTACATAGTTGTAACATCCACTTTTTAGAAAGTCAGATTAATTAGACATGTAAGTTTTACATCATTTATGTAGAATTGCCACTATCAAATTGTAAGTGTAGCACTTAAAGAATATATAGAAAATGTAAGGAATAGTTGCGATTAAGGTATATATTTATTATATATTATATAAATTAGCTTGGTGGTTTTAAAATAAGTTAATGAGCTAAAAGTGTTTCAATATTTTCTGATCAAAAATTGTCCATGATTTTTGGTAGATACTCAGTTTGGCAGAAAATTAACAATTGTAAAGTTAAAGTGTATGTCAATTATATTAAAAAATATATGTAAATTAGAGTTTATGTTTAGTTCATCGTTTAATTTAAGGTCAAACCAACAATAATGGCTTTTTTTGGGCACATGAATTTTTTCGTTAATATTATTTTCATTCTAATTTTAATATTGAAGGTAGTGTCATCAAATAGACATATAGTATTATGGCTTAGACCTTATCCAATTTATTGTAAAATAAACATTATTTTCATAGAATTTGCAATTTAGGTTATTGTTAGAAAAGTAAATTTAGATGTTTAACATTTAGTTATTTGAATTATTTATATTCCTTTTCATTTGCATTTATTAGTCTAATAACCAAAAGTACAATTCACACACAACAGTTATTAGTAATCATAAACAATGAATGTTAAATACATTTACAATATATATCATACAGGCATTATTAGATAAATCAGGGATTTGTCAACATTGTCATTATCCTTGTACATAATATTACATTTAATCATTGTTTAAGAGAATAAATTCTTTTTGTAAATCAAAGAATGATTACTATATATTTTTGAAATATCTGAGAAAAACACATTTAGCATCCTATTTGGGATAAAATTCATATAAAATATATATTAATGTTGTTAAGCAGAATGTTTTACTAGATTGTAACTTTTTTTAATTGTATAGAGTATCGAAAGATTTTTTTTTTTTATTTAATTTTTAATCAATTTTCTAATATAATTTGTTTAATGAAATCAAAATGATTTTAAATTCATTTTCAATAAATTATATGACTTCCTGAAATTTAAATATTTTTAATTAAATATACTTGTAACAAACATATTGTAGTATTCTCATGCTATTAAAATTTTCACCATCATTTTTAGGATAATATAAATTTTTAATCATTTTTTCATGATTAAATTGTAATAGGTAGGTAGGTAACAGAGAATTAAAAAATATTTGTTCGGCAAAATACTCTGCATCAATTTTCAAATTCTTGTTCTAATCTCTATGAATAGTGTCATTATTTTCAGTTATTGTTTGTTGGTTCCAATTGAGACAAGTGAAGTTGATAACTTTATTTACTTGTAACTTTAGTCTTTTAAAGCGATTTTAAGTCCTTAAAACTTATCACGGCCGGTAAAATATTAGTGTAGTGTAGTTAATAGTTTCAAAAGATCCAAATGTGCACTCTCTCTTAATCTGTTTTATTGTGCCTTCTTATTCAGGTGTAAATTATAGTTAGTGTAAAAAAATATAGCAGTGTTATAGGTGATTAATTTTATATTTGAAGTTAATTATGGTGAATTCAATCAGGTAAAAACATTTATTCATATTGCTTGTAATTGATGTATTTTAAGAGCACAACTTATTACATTTTTTGCTAAAATTTTTATTAGGAAAACTTATCTGAGTCAGTCGTCTATAAACCTTGCATTTGAAAACTTCAATTACATTTTTTTTGCCATTTTATTAGTTTAATTTTATTAGTAAATTTATATACTAATCTATAATTTACTTCCAGGCTTTTCAACTAGTTTCAAAAGTAATAAAATATCTATCATTTACTGTACCTACTAAATCAACAATTTTATTGCATTTATTAAATCTCATTGCATGCTGATGTACAAAGTTACGAATGTTTCATTTCATCTATTTTACAAAATAAGGCACTTCATTTCTCCAATGTTGAACACTGCATTGGTCCATAATTTATAAACTGGACATTGTTGAAATTCATTTCACATCAAGAGTAACATTACAAGTATTACACATTTTTTATATATGTAGAAATATGTATCTATGGTTTTAAATTTTATTATAAAAAGAAAATTATCTGTGAACTTTTTGTTGATTAAATCAATATTTGAAGTACGTACCTAAAAGTCTGTCCATTTTTTTGAAATTTGTTTTAAATAGAATATAAATGATTTCACAATCTAATAATTTCTGTATTTGAAAGCTTGTCAAAAGTAGTTTGTTTTTTTAAACTTATTTTTACTAGCAACACATTTTTTTCATTTTACATTAAATCACTGGTGCAATGCATTACTGTGGCTGTTATTTCTGTTAATATTTTGATTTATGCTTCTGGGAGTGATTGTTATCCCTAATAAATGTAATTTGCATAGTTTTCAAAACCTATGATACTTTTATAGAAACAAATCCCTAAGTTATTTTAAGTATAAAGGAAATGTTAGTTTTTTAATAGTATAATATCCTATTTTAGCAATAATAAAAATAGGTGAAAAGTAAATGTGGTTTATCTAATATATTTTAGTAGACTACTAAAATTTAAATTTATGTAATATACTAAACACAACTTATACTAGTTAGCAAGTTCTTAAAAAAAGCTTCAAGTAAAATAACAGGATATATCGAAAAACTATTTGATTTATTTCTGATTGCTTGTGACAAACTAGTAGACAGAAACTGTTTTAGACCAGGATATATGATGGAAAAATAGGTCTTCTAAAATATTGGATTCATATGAAAATGATGTTGAATGTGTATATTCATACATGACCATTTATGCGTTACTAATTTTTTTGCTTTTATAAAAAAATTGAATTTTTTTTATGTCACCACTTCTATGTCCATGATGTCGAGTTCCACCTGCAAATTCCAGTATTTAATGGTGAGTAAAAAAAACGTTTATTGATTCATCTGGAAGAGAACACGTAAGTTTATTGAAATGGTGTCAAAGTGAGCAACTACAGGTGAAATTTTTGTATAATGTATTATAAAAAAAATGATTAACAAGTAATTAAAAAAGTTTATAATCAGTTTATTTTTAATACTAAAATTGATATTCAGATAAACTGTAGTTGTTGCTTAACATTGAAATTAACTACGAATGTCTATCAGGAGACATTTGATATACTATTCTTTTCAGTGAATTTTTTGTTGTTAATTTTGTAAATAAATAAAGTAGTAAATAATAAAAAAGGGCATTTTTATTTTGAATATATTTCCTAAATGTTCCCAAAGTCCATGGATTAATTTAAAACACTGTATTTATGTATTGTGATAAAATAAAAACCCATATTTGTATCCACTTCCCTATCTGTGAAATCCATTAATTAGAATTAATGTGTAAGTATTGGAATATTGACACCAAACTGAAATAAAAAATATAATTTTTTATATATTTTTTGGACAAATGTGTCTGAAATTTTGTTTCATAAATTATTTTAAAAGGCCATTTTTAAATATAGTGAAGGATTTTAGACAAATTCAATTTTAAATATATGATTAAATAGGGTAGTTATTTAATTTAAAATTCAAACTGTTCAAATCTATTTCCCAAATTAGCTAGAAAATATTTATCCTGAAATATTTAGTATTTTAATTAATTTGTTAGAAATTTGTAACTTGTCTAAGTTTAAAAAATTAAACTAATTGGTCACAGAAAAAAATTACTATAAAAATTCTATTTTTTAAAAAATGTTTATAAATAGAATTTTTAACTGGAAATTGCATTTTGTTATAAAACAACTAAATGATTTATTTTTACACCTTACCAACAATATTTCATTTAGACAAAATTATATTTCTTTTTTAATGTGTAAATTGTAATTATCATTCATATATAATGTAAAATCAACAATAGTGTAATTTTATATAGAATCAATACTTATTTTTAATATCAAATATAGGGTTTTATTTTTGAATAAATTTATTCTGTATTTATTCTACATTTATTAAAATCCTTCATTATCAATGAAGTAGGATCAAACAATGATTTACGAAAACTACTCAATCTTTTCTAATAAAAGATTGTGAATATTTTTTTTCAAGTTTTTTCTTGATCTGTTTATTAAACTTTCAGTGCAAGTATTAAAAATTAAATATTTTTTGAACGGTTTTATAGTCAAATGCGTTATTTGCTAACGAGAGTATAATATTTTCAAATGTTCATCTATAAAACTATTTACACATTAAAAAATCATATGAATTTTTTTCGTATCATATAAAAAACCAATTTCAAGTCAGTCAATGCTGAATAAAAACCTGGACACCGTTCCATTTTTATAGATATATATTTGTATAAATTCCGCGATTATTTTTTTTATTTATTTGCGTGCACTGAAGCAAATTTTCTCATCTTCATCTCGTAATATTTGTGATTACTTCACAGTTACTTGACCGTATCTTACACCCTAATCATGGTTTTCCAATCTACACAATGCAGCATCGGATGAATGCACAACGTTAGTAGAACATGGCAAACAATCTTATCCTCCTATTTGTTTTCTTTTTTTATTAAAATTTCATATTAAAAACATATTTCTTATATACAGAAATATAAATTAGTTTTTGAAAACATTTTATTGAAAACTTTTACTTTTCATTATTCTTCATTTTTCATAAAATATTTTTTTCTAGTCGTATTATACTCATCTAAATAAATATCATTCTTTCGAATTCTTGAAATAAATATGTTTATTTTTGATGAACATTTAATATATATATATATATATATATATATATATATACGTATGTATGTATGTATATAAATTTTTCTTAATAAATAAATTCGACCCTTTAATTTTTTTTAAATGAGAATAAGTTACATTAGATATGTTTTATATGGAAATTGTATTAATGGATGATATATAATGAAATATTTTAACTTTATACACAACTATTTTTAAGATTTTCAAATATCGGGTTAAATACTTTGAATAACTCTATTCATTCGGTTTATACTGAAATAATTTTAAGAATTTGAAAAGTTTTCTCCATCATCTTGAAAAAGCCATTTACAATATTTGTAATTAGACATTTAATAATTTCTAAGTTTTTGTTATCACTAGTTCTCTGAATACTTTTTGATTTTCTTCGGCACGAAATTCATCTGTAAAGTTGCTTAACACTTTTCAAAATAGTTCTTCAATCCCAGTTAGGCTAATTTTAATTGTTATAGACAGATCATTTGCGACATTCTTAATTAATATAATTCTAGAAAATGCTAAATTTGACCAAACAGAATTTTTACTTCAAATACGATCATTACCTATGTCCTATTTTGAAAGGAATGTGTGCTTATATACAAAATCACTTTTTTTTAAAAAAACATAAAATCAGAGGCCGTGTTCATGGCTTCGATCAGTGTTATTAAAAAAATCATTAGATCGTGGTTTCATTAAAAGAGGTTCCTCCTATACATATATAGCAATATCGAAATAAAATCGATAAAAAGATAATTGAATTAAAAATCGAATCAAGAAATAAATTTTAAATCTGAAACTGAAAAAAATAGTTTTCAAAACGAATATTTTTAAATAATACATATTTTTCTATTTTATTGTCAATAATTATTTAATTGTAATATTTTATCTCAGACTTCAAATTAACATTTCAAGTAAATATATTTAAATGAAAGGGAAATTTTTCACTATATAAAGAATTAAAATTAATATGATAACACAATTGCCACCACACCGTTTCAAATTTATAAAAAAAATCTTTTAATAGAAAATTGATGAAATGAAACTTCAAAGAAATGTTCCTTTCTATCAGTTATAAACATTAAATGAATTTATAATCTTTATATATATATATATATATATATATATATATATATATATATATATATATATATATATATATATATATATATTATATGAGATTTGTATATATTTATTTATAAAAGATCCCATAGAACAGATAGCTTCCGTGTTTCACGAGCGCTCTTTAGTGTAAATACGGCAAATTACTCGTTTCAATGTAAAGATTCTGATAAAACAGTTCTGGTTAATGGATTCTTATCACGATAGATGGTGGTTATCTTTATGAGATGCTGACTAAAACTGCCATTTGTCGAATAAAAGGACGAGTACAATATAAACGATTTATTTTTAATTAAATAATCAAATAATAAGAAAACGAGAAACGGCTCTGTGGTCCGGTGGTTAACACCACTGCACGACAATTCAGATATCAGCCGTGCTTCGAGCTGTAACTAAATCGTATTTGTATTTTATCCAATTTGTATTACTGATGAATAAGTTACATGATGAGACTTGGGATAAAAAAATCACATTTATTATACACTTTTACTAACAGATACATAAAATGAAACAAATTAAATGATGATTCTATATAAATATTGTTATAGATTTTTTTCTATTTCTATTATTACAAAAGTGTTTTATTTTATAATTACTTAAAATCATATTCGTATATTTTAGTTATTATATTTTAATTAAGACAGCATGTCTTCTATTTCATTTAAAAGGATTAACAACTGTTTTTATTTGTTATATCAATTATTAAAAAAGTTGAAAATGTATAAATTTTCTTCGAGAAATAATAGAAAATCTTTTTGACTAGAATATAAATATATTAAAAATACACTAAAAAGGTAAATAACTAATAATTGATAGAGTATATTATTAGAAAAATATTTAAAGAATTTAAGTACTCTTCTAGTTTTCTTTTAAAAAAATATCAAATTTTATTCAAGTGGGGGATGAAGTTAAGGGAGAAATGATTGTTGTGTCATTAGTCGGACTTTCATTTCCTACATTCGGTTTGATATTAGGCGGATAATAAATATGTTCAATTGAAGTAGAAGTTGTGTGTTGGGTTGAGAACGATGAAAGAAGTGCACCGTGCGTGCACGATGTTACAGATGTTGATTCTGGTTTTCCGTTGTAGACACACAGTGCACAGAATCTTCCACCCATCGTCGATAAAACAGGAGGTATTCCCGTTGATCCGTACGGATTTAACGGGAATGTGTTATTGTGAAATAATCCAGCAGCTAAATTCCTGAAACGTATGATACGAGATTGACTGTGAAACATTTATATCTTGTTTGTTGAATTTTCTTTTTACAACTCAGTTAATAAACGATCGAAAAATATACATTTAAATAACATTATTTTTTATATGAATTTTTCTATCTTCCAAACATTTCCCTCTACTACTAATTTTTCTAATTAGAAAGAAAATATCGTGCACTACCAAACCACTTTTCAACACCGTTTAAGAACAATATATGTACTTAAAGATTTTTATCATATAACTAAAACAAGCGGATGAATTATTATTTTCTAGCTATTTTATGATATTCAGACACGAACGTCGTACATAATTCTACTGTCTTATGTGGAAATAAAATATATTTGTGAATGTACTCTTTTTTTGATAATAACATCGAACATGTCAGTTTAAATGAAAATAAGCAATTAACCACTAAAATTATTATTAGTTTTATCAAGATCGTCATGTTATGTTTAATTCACATTTTTTAATCGATTAGTCGACTCCTCGAAATGAGCCCCTAAAAAAATTTATATATCAATAACATCGTAAATAGTATTGACGACGCTATTTATTATAATTTGTACTTGTTATACGTTATCATTGTTATCACGTTTTTTTATTAATTTTGGTATGTTAACATGCAGTGAGATATAAATTCATTACATAGTTGAGTGTATTTTTTTTACATCTATACACAAATTAATTTGAATAAATTTCAATGATTATCCTATGACTTAAATGCATGGTCATTAAAATATCATATATATATATATATATATATATATATATATATATATATATATATATATATATATATATATATATATATATATATAGATCAGTAGATTTCTTTCGCACTATTCAATAAATATGGAAGTTTACATTAAGAAAAATTTTATATATCTTATAAATTGAATTTTTGAATTCTATAACATCTATAAAAATATAAATAATGAAACAACATTTCGATTCATATATATGCAATATATAAGGATTAAATAGTAAAAAACTACTTCATTTATATAACTCATCTCTGAATCAATATGTGTTTCATGAGCACGAGCAATCCTCTCATATATAATATTACTATTATATTACACGTAGATTATTATCGAAGCGCATGTTTATTTTGTAGTAAGCACCCCTAATTGAGAAGTTTATAACGACAAGATAAAGATCCACTTTTATGCACCCTTTTTTTGTACATATCGTTCATTTGTATTGTGTTGTAATTGTGCAGGACACATTTGACTACACTGGAGCATGAAAATGCTTATCTTAATAAATAAATCCATATTTGTCTTGTGTGCACGTTCGCACGAATTAATTTATATAAAATTTCAGCTATAATTTATTATTCGAAAAGTATGTTTACACAGACGATTATTTAGATGTATTTTTTTTAAAAAAAAATAATACCTGTACTGTTGATCCAATTGTGCTTTTTCGATCCGTTTATCTTTGGCTCTTCTATTCTGAAACCATATCTTGATCTGTGTTTCGGTTAAATGAAGAGCTTCGGCTAGTTCGAATCGACGACCCCTAGATATGTACTCACTTCTGTGATATTCAACTTCTAGTCTCAGTGTCTGCTCGCTGCTGAATGTTGTTCTTTGACGACGCGGCGCTCGACCTTCTTTTCGACGTTTGCGAGCCACTGGAAATTCAAAACATTAACATAAATTAATATTTCAGTGAAATGAAAAGTAACTTCACTTTTTTATAAAAAAATATTTATCTATTTGATTTCCTTTCAGAGCTTATTTATATTTACATTACATTTCAATATAATTCTTTATTCTTCTCTTTTTCTATTGATTTTTCTGATACATAGATACCTAACAACCCGATCTTCTTAAACTATTTTTTTATAAAATTCTCAGTTAATAAATTTCCCTGTAAACGATACATAAAGTACGTAATATATTGAAAATGTATTTATGTTTAAAATTTCTTGAAAACCTTTCAGATCTCGCTACGATATCATATGACAATCAAGCCTTAATATTCTTATTATTTTAATTATGAAGCAGTTAATTATAAATTGAATCCTTATAGATCGAAGTTAGGAAGCATGCACAGATTACACCTTAATGTGTGTTCCGGTCAATTTCACAAAATCAGCCATATGGTGTTTTAGTCGTAGACAACTTGCATGTGACCAAAAATGGGGTCATATGTGATACCTTCATACATCTATATATACACACACTTATATTTAATAACAGCAGGGACGTTTAAAAGGACAAAGGTTTCATATGCAATGACAAATCAGCGTACTTCCTTTTATGGTATTTTTATACCACATACATTTATTACTATCGTTTCCCTTTATATATATATATATATATATATATATATATATATATATATATATATATATATATATATCGATAGATAGACAGATTTAAAATTGACAGATAAAAGATTATTTTTAATGTAAATCTCTTCAAAATAGAATCAGTGCATTCCTGTCTTTCGAACTGAATATTATAATTCAAATTAAACAAATTATAAAATAGAAAAAATTGTAACTAAAAAGTATTAGTAGTTTTTTCAATATTAGTCTTGGAATATTTATGTAATTTTAATTTTCCAATCGATGTAGGATTAAATGAAAAAATCATGTTCTAGGAAGAAAATAATATCTATTTTAAGTCAAAAATATAGATCATATTTCATAAAAACAGAATAAAACATTCATCAGAATTCTAATTAACCACAATAACCATCTGGTTTATTCGACCCTTGATCAGCATCACCGAAACACCCCCACAAGTATTTCTAATCATGTGAAACAAAATTGATAATTCATGTGTTTATTGTGAAGCTGGTTCAATTCCCATGTCAGAAACATCTGATCGACCACCAGTCATAATATATATGTAGATAAATGTTCTTAATTTAAGGCGTGGAAAAGATTACACTACTTAAATCAGTAGAAGCTTGTTAGTAATTAATATTACATTTTTTTAGTCTATGTATTTAGTTTTTTTTTAGTTTATATTTTTATTCAGTCATATCGCATGTTTATAAATATCAGATTCAGCTTTGCTTAAAATATTTGGCGCTCGAGTCAAATTCTGCATTTGCTCTCTTAGATAAATATTATTAGAATTTAAACATGTAGAAAAATAGACTGTTTAATTTTTAAATAGAAGATTTCGGTCTTAATTTGGAGTATTTTTCATTTGATTCGAAAACTTGTCCTGGTATTTCAGTTCCTTTGATAATGCTTTCTTCTGATTATCGGCAGGATTTGATAACTCCCTCGCATTCCTTTAAAAAACCTGATTAATTACATAAAAAAATTATAATTTCAGAGTTTGGATTAAAAATTGGAAAAAAAAATGAGTCCAAACTTGAATTGAATGATATTTCAGAATACAAATCTAATACTGCAGTTTAATTCACTTTTAGAAATGATTTTTTCCATACCACAAAACTCAAAAAAATGTTTTTTTTTAGTAGTAGAAACCTTTCTCTCTCTCTCCCTCTCTCTCTCTCTCTCTATATATATATATATATACAGGTATTTAAATTTTGTAAAAGCCTGTATTTGAAAATAAAGTAACTCTCTCCAAACTCCTCGAATGCGTTTTTAAGTTCAATAATTAATGACATTAATAACAATTTTATCGAATTTATTTTTTATTTGAACAAAATACTTTTTAATCTGTATTGTTTTAACCTTTAATATTGTTTGTATTAATAATTTACAGAATTTTAATTATTTACAAAGAATATTCTAATTTAATTTATTTTTTATATGAATAGGAAATTACGTTGAAAGAAAGTCCTTCTGTATCCACTCAATATGTTAATAAGGGTGTATAATGTCTTATATAGAAAACAATTTCATAAAAGTATAAATATCATTTTTTTAAAAAGGAAAGTTACTTCTTTCACTCAGTCAATACGAATCATTAATCAATTAACTCCCTGTTAAAACCTCGTCTATTTATAAATACCTTTTTATATTTAAAAACCAGCTTTGAAATGATTTTCTTTTTAATTTTATTTCGAAACTACTTTAACTTATTCAGTATTTAATAACACCTGTATTCATACAAACATACATACGTACATACATACATATATATATATATATATATATATATATATATATATATATATATATATATATATATAAACTTTGTGAAAAAACATATGACAAAGACGAAAGAACGTACCTATTTGATGTATTCGTGATATTTGTATATTTTACACAACTACTCGAAATAAACGCTCCCATCATGCGACTCAGTAAAAAGAGAATGAAGCTTGAAATGCGATTTCCCTTGTATTTTTACCCCTCGATATCTGTACAGGTATGGAATACGTAATATTGAAAAGACGTGTATTACACGTATGGATGTTTTTATGAACACATGTTTTGTTGTCTAATTTAAAGATTAAAATATTTAGAGGCATGTCGAGTGTATGACAAGTTTTGATTATATTCAAAATTTGTGTTTTTTTTTTTTTTTATTTAATTGAGCAAAAATGTTCTTTTTTTCGTACGAATTAAAAATATGTGCAATGACGTTTTATGTCTTTATTTATTTTTTCGATAATAATATAAGTAGTAATTTTAAATGTCATACATTCTAAAAAAAAATGGAATATAGCTAGTAATTTGTATTCTAATCAAATAAATAAGAAGATACTATTTTTATAATAAATTCAGATATATAGATGGTCAGAGGAGAAATTTTCGAATGTCTTAAATTTGGAATTTTCAAATAATAAAATGAATATTAATTACAAATTAAGGAATTCGTATGCGCATATGTATTAACTGTGTTGATTTGTTATTTGTGAATGTTAAAAATATGCTACGTTTTTATGATTTTTTTTATATAATATCTGAGTTTCTCTATAAGCAATCGACTATTTTTCAAAATCAGATAGAAAATAAATTCTACTAATCAAATTTACAAAGTACTCTTATATTGGACTCGTTTAATTAAATGGTTTTATTTTATTGATTTGTAATTTGTGTTTAAGAAAAACAATGGATAGAAATAACCTATAGTACAACGATTTAATATTTTTCCTTAAACTTTTTTCTTCAACAATCATTAGTTCTGAGGACCAATTTTACAATTGGTATCTTAAAATCATTCTTATACTTGACTCTAAATAAATATATTTATATTCTTTATTATTGTTTAACGAAGAAACAGTACGTAGAGAAAAAGCATTAAACAGCAATTTCATATTTTTATTCTCTGCCATTTATTAATTCTAGATCCAATTTTACAATCGGTTTCTTAAGCCCATTCTTAAATTTTTTTCATCTAATTTAATATGTTTGTATTCCACTTTATTTTTTATTTGTATTTTTTAACGAAAAAACAATATGAAGAGAGAGATCATTATACTACAATTTAATATATTTCCTTAGTTTTTTCATTTCATTGAATGTACAAATTATATAAAAAATAAAAAATCTACATTAGTAATATTTCATACGTTTATTATCATATAAATTCGCTTCTGGAAAAAATTAAACAATTATCTAAAGATTATCTAAACTTTGATTAATTACAATACAAACTATTAAAAAAAAACATTAAGCGATATGAAATAATAACATAATCCTGTTTAAAATTTATCTCAACTGTCTGTTCTATTACAATTTTATTAAATTAATTGAGTTATATGTCGAAATTAATTTAAACAAATATTCTATTTGTGTCACGAATAAATAAACAAATGTATGATTTGTGTAATGGCGAGATTATGAATTTATTTTAATGTCTATTCTGTGTAAGAGAAGTAAATTCCTAAATGAGGATCTGTAACACTGATGACAACTGTCGCGGTCTCACCTACAGCTCTATCCGACGATATAAATCTCTGCGCCCAATTT
The DNA here is from genome assembly GCA_034766995.1 of Acanthacorydalis orientalis. Classification (NCBI taxonomy): domain Eukaryota; kingdom Metazoa; phylum Arthropoda; class Insecta; order Megaloptera; family Corydalidae; genus Acanthacorydalis; species Acanthacorydalis orientalis. The sequence goes on along the minus strand of CM068321.1, from coordinate 33,001,999 downwards.
TAACCACTGTATTGTTATGTTCACAGATCTTCTTAAGAGTATATGTTTCGACGGATGTGTATTCTAGAGTATCTGTATTTTTAATAACCATCAATGTTTTCGTCATAATACATTTAATATTTTATTACAATATATATATATATATATATATATATATATATATATATATATATATATGCAAATTAACTTAAAAAATCTTCCAATTAAAAGGTTAAAAGATATTTTACCTTTCTGTAATAAAATATACACGAATATTCTAAATAAATGTTCAATAAATAGATTTAAAAATTTAAAACTGATTATAATTTTTCTCTAGAACATATATAAATATTTTGTTAGTTTATTCGTTTTTTTAAATTGGTTTCTAAATTTTTTCTTAGAAAATCATAAATTTTTTCAAATAATAACGTCTTTGAAATTACAAATTTGAATTTCTTATAATAAAAGGTATTTAAATCCAAAATTTTAATAGGTAATAAGGCTTTCAAATTTTGAAATAGAATACTTATTTATTAGTAATAAATATATACAGTTTCTTAGTTATAAAGAAAACTATTTTATAATATTACAGTAAACTTTTCTCATGTTTAACAATTACTAAATGTAGTAGTGGAATTTCTCTTTTACAAATGAATTAATTCCTCATATGATACAAATTTTTACAATATTCAATGATTAATGATTACATATTTTAATAGATTGATGTACGTTTCATAAGCAATATTATTTATAAAAGTCCAGCAGAATGAATTAATTAAAAATTTCTATGTTCATTCTTTATAATTTTCAATTTCTGAGATTCTTTATAAAAAAATTTGGTATTCTTAGTTAATTCTAATTGTTCATTAAAATTCAATTACATTTTAAAGTATCCTTTTTAACTCGAATTAAATGTTATTGTATGTTTTTTGTAGACGTGTTGACAAATTATTATGTCTTAACGTTTCCTTCCATTTATATTTGTAAAAAAATGTCTTATTTCAATTCAATCAACGTTACGGATTATTCTTTATGAATTCCTTTATTGTTTTCCAATCCTAAGCTTGTAAATGTGTGTGTTTTTTAATTATTTCAAAATTAATAATATTATGATTTTAAAAAAAAACATTTTTGCTGATCTCTTCAGGTTCGATAATAATAGAAGATAATTTAAAGATTTAATATTTTAAATCTAATGGAAAATACAACAATTTGTAAATGATAGAGTAAAAAGTTTAAACTTAAGTTGAAAATTTGATTATTAAAACAGAAAAACTCTTTCAGAGATTTTGTTGTTCATATATCCAATTAAATATATTCCCTGTTCGAAAATTTAACCTTAAAAACGATGAATTTTTTTAGTCTGAACGTGGGTCATAATCATGTCTCTTTTTTAGTCAATAATAAACTGAAATCGATATTTATCTAATGATGATAACTTAGAAAAAGAATTAAATATTTTTAAAGATCTAAAAATTGTTTGCTGATAAAAAAGAGAAGTCAGTAACGATTAATCGTACATTGAAAAAGAAAGTCATGTTAAATCTTCATTTATCTAATAATAAAGTATTATAAAAAGATATACTTTTAAGATTCTAAAAAAAATCCAGCTTTATAGAAAATTAAAAGTCTTGTATTGAAGAGACAATGTATGAGAATAATATAATTTGATTAAAATTCCATAATATATTTTCAATTTTTGATAAATGTAAATGTTACAAATTTTCTTGTTTTAAATTTAGAAAATCTACGATTTATCTGTGTACAGATCGTTATGTATGATTTTTTTCTAAAATAACGAAACAAATATCTAATAAATAGAAATCGTACAGAAAAAATAAACGAAAACCGTATCTCTAAAACCTGTCCGTATATCCTGAAACGAATCCTTATTACATTTGTCGCTGAATTTCAGCCGGCACGCCTTTCAGCATATCTGATTATAATCAGAACAACTGATAATATTGATTATTGTTATTGACATCCAATTTTCATACGTGTACTTTAACAGTACAATTATTTATTTCTCGACTCACTGTCGAAGTCTGCTACACAGCCGTTGTCCTCTCTGCTGCACGCCAAACTACCCCACAGCAGTAAACCACCTCTTGGTATTCAGACACAGCCAACTGTGATGTAATCACATCATAATAATATTTTAGCGATTCCAACACGGCGTCAGGCGTGGAGTTTATTGTGAATAGGTGTTATTATATAACAATGCTTGGAATTATATTGTGTTTATTTCTACGCTATTGTGTCAGATAGCAAATTGATTTAAGCACGATATTTGTTTTTTTCCATGATATCGTTTTAACTCTTTTTCAGTTGAGCTAATATTTATCCGTTACTTAAAAAATGTTACAAACGCATACAACTATCTATAAATAAATATAGATATGTTTATAAATTTTAAAATAAATAGATTCGACAAAACCTTCCTGTTAATACAAACACAAATCTAGCTAAAAATCGGAAAATAATAGTACAGAATTACACATTAAATAATTGTAAATCTGTACAGACTTTGAGAAGTGAACAATTACTGAAAAACTACTAAATATTTTATAATAATAACGAAAAATGTATTAAATTATAAGCATTTGTAAAATCTTTTTTGGTTTTCTGAAAAAGTATAAAATGTTCTCAACGTACGTTATATTTTAAAACATCCCAATTTAAATGTAAAAAACAATTTTAATGTTAATTTTTACAAATTTCCATATGATATTTTTTGTTTAATTAATTATATTTTAATAACTATAAAACAATAATACAAAATAACTTTTAATATAAAAATATGTATTTAGAGCCATTACATACGATAGGTTAAATTAATCAATAGAATTAGAAATCATTTAAATGAAAACATTGTATAATAAAACTCGTATATACTATTAACAATAATAAAAATAATGCTATATAAGTCCATTTTACTGAGCCAAACTAACAGATCAATTTGTTGTCAGAACAAATTAATTAAACCATCAATTTCTTGCAGAAAAAAATGCAAATTTTCAAAATATAAAATGCACAGAATTCAAATTTCAGAACATACATTTAGTACTAATTTTTCTCTGTATTTTTCTTATTTTAAATAAATAAAGTAAAATTATAAAAATATTAAGACACAACTTAAAAACCATTTTTTTATTAGTTTT